>RQWE01000019.1:0-146710 GCA_004028395.1 Leptographium galeiforme
GAGAGGGGGGGAGGGGGGAGGAGGAGAGGAGGAGAGGAGATGTGCATAGAACGGCAAAGGGGCACTTTCCGTTTACGGCTGTCTTTTTGCTTTGTGGATTGACGGAGTTAACCTAGTACGGAGTTTATAGAGCGTCAAGGTCTCGTTCTGTCTGTTCTGTCCGTTCTGTCCGTTCTGTCCGTTCTGTCACGTCTTGTCCACAAGTCCGCCTCGTTGGGCCCCCCTCGGCCTCACACGGCATGGGTCGGTGCTGACGCGCTCGCCTTGGACCACGGGTCCGGCGGCGGCTCGTTGACGGCCCAGAACACAAACGGGTCGTGGTCGTTCTCGCTGACGAGCACCTTGGCGTCGCTCACACCCTCCCGGTCGAGCCACGTCTGCAGCTGTCCCTGCAGCCGCTCGGCCAGAAACAGCCGTTCCGAGTTGCTGTGCAGCACACACACCACCCACTGGTCGCGGTGCACGGCCGCCAGCACGTCGTGGTGGCTCATCTCGCCCGTCAGCAGCATCTCCGCCCCCTTGGCCGCCCGCAGCACGTCCGCCCCCGACCCGGCACACACCGCCACCGACCGCACAGCGCCCCCCCGCCGCCCGCCACTCGTGCGGTACGCCGCCGGCGGTGCAATCAGCACGTGCCGCTGTCCGCCCAGCCGCGTCGCCACGCCGCGCACCAGGCTGAACGCGTCCGCTGCGCCCGTGAACTCGGCCAGCCGCCCGAACCCGATGTGGTTCCGCCCGGGCAGCGGCTTCACCGTCGACGTCTTGGCCGTTCCCACCTGCAGCGTCGCCGCCTCCGTCACCACCTTGTCGAGCAGCCAGTCGTTCAGCCCGCCCACGGCCGCGTCCAGCGACGTGTGGGGGCAGTACACGGCAACGTTGTTCTGCGCCAGCCGCAGCAGCGTCGTCTGCTGCGGGTCCGCGGCCGTGATCGACTTGAGGCCCCGGAAGATGATCGGATCTATGGCACCGTCAGCCCGCCCGTCGGGCAAACACGACGGCCAACGTTCAGGGCCAACACGCACGGTACGCCACCACCACGCCCACATCGTACTGGATTGCCTCGTCCGCCACGGCCGTCGTCAGGTCCGTCGTCAGCAGCACGCGTTTCCGCTCCACCGGCGCCTCCCTGAGATTCCCCAACAGCAGCCCGACATTGTCCCACGATGTGTCGGCATCCTCCAGCGGGTACCTCCACGCGTCAGAGCACGTGCATCCGAGGAGAGGATGTCTACCTACAGATCCTTCATCGCGCGGACCACCGAATTGGTAAAGTCGTTATCGTCGGCCATTCTGCCGGTGGACGTGCTCAGAGCCAGACGCAACGACGGACAAGTCTGCCAAGGCAACGATCGAGAGGCCGCAGAAACACCGGGAAGGGCGGGGAAACGGCGGAAACGGCTTCCTGTTCGAATGCTCGGCAGATATCGCGTGAGGACGCGCATCGAGGGAGAGATGCAGTATCGTTTGGGAGCTTCGCAACAAGGCTGCCAAATGGAGACTAAACTTTTGCAGAGCTCACACAGTGCCAGCTGCCCCACTGCACGTTCTTGCCGAATCTCGTTTTTACAGATTTCGCCTCTCGCAACCGGCTCCGATGGCGCTGCGCCCGGCATTTCGTCCCCACCATAGATGGATTTTCCTGCACCGTGTGTGTATAGCCGTGGTGGCTCTAGCGCTTGCGAATTCACGTCCTTTCCTCCAGCCTCACCACCACCACCACTTCCTGCGTCCCAGCAGCCCGCTGCCGCCCCATGGCCGAGCCAACCATCAACGAGGACTCCCTCGAAAGCACGCTGCGAGCGAAGCTCCAGGCACAGCATGTCAAGGTGACCGACGTATCGGGTAAGAGACTGCTTGATCCCGTTTCCCTCCACCCACCTCTTCTGTCCCTCTCCCTCCACCCCCCTTACTCACCTGCCCAGGCGGCTGCGGCCAGGCCTTCACGGCCGTCATTGTCTCGCCCTCCTTCAACACGCTCAACTCCCTCAAGCGCCACCGCCTCGTCAACGCCACCCTGCGCGATGAGATCGCTCGCATACACGCCTGGAGCGCAAAGTGCCAGACCCCCGACGAGTGGGCACGCGACCAGAACAAGGACGTCAACATGGATGTCGCCTAAACGCTAACTCGTATCGCATCTCGTCGGTTATGCCCACTCGCTGTACGCTGGCCACTGTGCAGGAGGCTGCAAAGCTTGTTCGCTATCTATATAGAGAAAAGATGGATACCGTCGCGTCCAAGGCCCCCAATGCCCGTCTCGTCGTCCAGCACGCAACGGGGACATCGATACAGCTGTCGTCTCTCCCTCGCGCCTCGTCTACTGCCAGATTTTTTCGAGAAACAAAGAAAAAAACAGCCCTAAACAATACTGCCAGCGGCTCTGTGACGTGATGCCTCTTCTCAGTGCGACATGACCTCCGCCGCGTGTTGGCCCGCAGCCGCGCCTGCCGGTTTGTCCGAGTCCACGTCCATCTCGTCGCCGCCCTCGCCCTCTTCCTCCTCCTCCTCAATCTCATCGTCGCTCTCGCCCTCAATGTCCACGCTGCCGTCATCCGAGAGCTCCTCGTCGCCGTTCTCCGCCGCCTCCTCCGTGCCCGCCATCTCTGCATCCTCGCCCACCTTGGCCACCTCCGCCGGTGCCGGCGCCTCCTCTTCCTCCTCCTCCTCCGCCTCCTCCTCGGCGCCATAGTCCTCCCCGTCCGCCACCAGGTCCGCCTCGGGCTGCTCCGGCGGAAACTCTGCCGGTGCAGACGCATCCGAATCCCTGTACCGTCACCGTCAGCAACAAAGTCGCACGCAGACAACCAGAGTCCAGAGTCACCGTACCACTTGATGCCGAATCGCGTCACACGAGGCTTCTCTGCCAACACATTCCGCCGGATGTGGTCGACCAGCGGCTTGGCCGGCGGATCCGCATTGAGCTCGTCCGAGTCGTACTCATTGTTGACGTAGTAGCCCACCCGCACGAACTCGCGGTCGTCGTACGCGCACGTCAAGAGGATCACCGTCACGCCCAGAATCTCTGCGTCCGGGATCCGCTTCATGTCGGGCGGGTCCGCCTCAAAGATGAATTTGTTGACCCCAACCGGGATCGGGCCCACGAGGAGCGAGTCCAGCTCCTGGTCATACTGGTCCCTGCATGGCAGCGTGAGATGATGGCACAAAGTCGAGTCTGAGCCAGCGCCGGTGCAACTTACGAGGTAGCCGAGCCAACGTAGGTGAGCTTCCATTCGAGGTCTAGACAGCCGTCCTGTCAGCCAGATTGTTCTCCCCACCGAGACGCCCCACGACACCACCAGCATACCCTTTTCCAGCTGCTCTAGGCATTCAAATGTGATCTCAAACTCGTACTTGTCCGTGAACCGCGCAGGGTTGTTGTTGACTTTCACGTCCAGAAGCGACACGATCGACATGATGGCGGGATGCGGTCGTCAAAACTGTGGAGGGGCAGCGTCGTTTTCTGGGCAGGAATCTGTGAGCAATCTGTGATCAATCTGTGATCTGTGACCAGAATTGAAAACACAGGGGGGCGATGGCCAGTAGGTTAAGTAGCGGCGCCACTGCTATTAAAGTGGCTGGTGGTTAATATTGCGACGGTCAAAACGCGGTTGCACGTCCGAAGCCGACAAAATCGGCCAGGCGCGTTGAGTGGCCTCCAGCTCCAGGCCGCCGTCGTCTCGACGCGCGCCCCTGGCCGCTCGGCGGGGGGGGTGGGCATTGGCTTATGTCACGAATGGCGCTAGCGCACAGCCAGCGAATTCAGGTGGCTTGCCATTGTGCAGGCCGTGCAGAAAAGACCCACCTGTCCGAGTCCGGCTTGGCCTGGGCCTGTTTGGTTACAAGCAGCTTTTTTCCCCAAGCAAACTTTCTTTGCAAATGCGACGAGCCGTTCCCGGCAAGAAACACGCATACGACTCACGACCCGCCCTTTCTCGTCTCGTCGTCGGCCTCCCTCTTCTCGTGTGGCGCCTCTGCCTCGGCGCTCCGTCCTTGCCACTCTGCCGCCGCTCGTCCCTTCCTTTGCTGTCTCAAAGCTGAGCTCCGTTTCCTGCCGCCTGCCGAACCGTGTCGTGTTTCCGCCATCCTTGCCTCCTCCCTTTCGTTGCGCGACTTGGCTGCCGAGCCGATCTTCTGTTCCTGTCTGATCACCGCCCGTCCACCGTCCCCTTCGCGTCGCTGGGGCCATCCTCACCCTTGCATGTGAGCCACTTGCAATTCACTTTCTGGCATTTTGCCATTTTGCCATTTTGCCATTTTGCCATTTTGCCACCTGTGCCTCCATGCTGACAGCTGCTGCCGCCCTCTCCAGTGCAAATCCATACGAGCCCTGCCACCGACGCGGCCATGGCCTCGAGCCTTCCCGAATCCGATGCTGTCCAGCAGGACGCAGCCGTGGCGGAGAGTGGTGATGTGACGGCTGTGGAGGACGAGATCCAGCCTTCTGATAGGCCCCTTAGCGGCAAACAAGATCAAGATCCTGATGATTCTGCTGCTGCGGACACTGATGTCTCTGGTGATGTTCCTTTTCATACCGCCGTTGCCGATGGCTCGTCTGAATACGACCCTGGCGCGGTCGTGGTGCCGGCTGTAGCCGCCGCCCCTGGTGCCGAGCCCGAGGCTGTCGACGCCGCTGTCGTCGCGGACAAGGAGCCAGAGCCGGTGCCTGCACCAGCGAAAAAGCCCAAGGCCGTGGGAGGCTTCTTGGTGGGAGACTCGGACTCGGAGGACGACGACGACATCCCTGCGGCCCCGGCACAAGCACTCGCACAACCCGACATCCAGTTGGCGCAGGACATGGATGCTAACGACTCCTACGATCCCTCCCTCTTAACCACGCAGACATCCCCAGCCGGCCTGCCAGCGGCGCCGACGCCAGCACCGGCACCAGTACCAGTGCCCCAGCCGGTCGCCCTCCCCCCTTCCGGCTCTGCCCCCGACAACGGCGGCCGTCTGGAGGGCCGTATTGCAGACGATCCGCGCGGCTCCGTGGACGCCTGGCTCTCGATCATTAGCGAATACCGCCAGGGCAATCGGTTCGACGATGCTCGCTTGGCCTACCGGCGCTTCTTGGAAGTGTTCCCGCAGGCTGTACGTCGTCTCGTTCCCCGTCCGTCCTGTCTCTCGCTGACTCTGTGCCACAGGCCGACGTTTGGGTGGACAACATCGAGATGGAGCTGGAGCTGGACAACTTTGCGGCGGCCGAGGATCTGTTTGCGCGGTCGCTCACCAAGGTCCTCAACGTGCCGCTTTGGGTTGTGTACCTGGACTACGTGCGGCGCCGCAACAACCTCCTCGGCGACAATGCCGAGGAGGCGCGCAAGGTCGTCAGCCGGGCGTACGAATTCGTCCTGGACAACGTCGGCCTGGACAAGGAGTCAGGAAAGGTCTGGCAGGACTACGTGCAGTTCATCCGGTCTGCGCCGGGCACGATCGGCGGCGCCGGCTGGCAGGACCAGCAAAAGATGGACCAGCTGCGCAAGGCCTTCCGGCGGGCCACCTGCATCCCGATCTCCAACGTGAACCAGCTGTGGAAGGAGTACGACCAGTTCGAGATGGGCCTCAACAAGATCACCGGCCGCAAGTTCTTGGCCGAGCGGTCGCCAGCCTACATGTCTGCCAAGAGCGCCAACACGGCCCTGGAGAACCTCACCCGCGCGCTCAGCCCCACCACGATCCCCCGGTTGCCGCCGCTGGCCGGCTTCGACGGCTACCAGGAGTACATGGCCCAGGTGGATCTGTGGAAGCGCTGGATTGCGTGGGAAAAATCGGACCCGCTCGATCTCGGGCCCGACGAGCCAGAGGTGCTCAAGGCACGCATCCTCTACTGCTACAAGCAGGCCCTCATGCCGCTGCGGTTCTGGCCGGAGCTGTGGGTCGACGCCGCCGAGTGGTGTTTTGCCAACGGCGTGATGGAATCGGGCCGCGACAAGGGCATCGACTTTCTGGTCGACGGCATCGCTGCCAATCCGGAGAGCATTCTGCTTGCCCTCAAGCACGCCGACCGGATCGAGTCGACGTACCCGGTGGAGGAGGGCGACGACGCCAAGATCGCCCGCGGACAGGCCGTGCGCACGCCGTACGACAAGATCATCCAGACGCTGCGCGACCTGCACAAGTCGCTGCAGGACCGGGAAAAGGTCGAGATTGCCCAGCTGGAGGAGGCGCTGGCACCTGCTGGCGGCGCCGGGCCGCGCAACAACGACGACGAGTATGGCAACGACGAGTACGGCGACGCCCGGAACGGCAAGGCCGGCTCGGACGAGATGGACAGGAGAATCGCCTTCACGCGGCAGTCGTTTGCCGCGCAGATGGACCTGGTGTCCAAGTGCCTGACGCACGTCTGGATCGCCCTGGCGCGCGCGATGCGCCGGATACAGGGCAAGGGGAGCCCGCAAGGCCCGCTCGGAGGCATGCGCCAGGTCTTCTATGAGGCCCGCAAGGGAGGGCGCCTCAAGAGCGACATTTACGTGGCCATTGCCAAGATGGAGTGGAAGTGCTACAACGACAAGGCGGGTGGTAAGATTCTGGAGCGCGGGTCCAAGCTGTTCCCCGAGGACGCCTACTTTATGATTGAGTACATCAAGTACCTGATTGCTCATGGCGATAACACGAGTAAGCCGGCCCGACCGGTCCGGTCGATTCCCTACTGGCCAGCCGCTGACACAAGGCAGATTCGCGGGTCGTGTTCGAAACATGCGTCAACCGCCTCGCCCAGAAGCCGGAAACGGTGCACAAGGCCAAGCCGTTGCTGGCCTACATGCACAAGCGCGAGGCCGAGTACGGCGATCTCTCGCGGGTGATCGAGCTGGAAAAGCGCATGGCCGAGCTGTACCCGGAGGACCCCAAACTGGCCCTCTTCAGCAAGCGCTTCGCCACGGAAAAGTTCGACCCGGCCGGCGCCCGCATCATCATCTCGCCCGCCGCCCAGCTGCGCCCGCCGCGCGGCATCATGCCGTCGGTAGAGCGGCCCGGCTCGATGCACAACAGCCCCATGCCGGGCGGCCTGGCGCTGCGCCAGCCCAACAGCCCGCGTTTGTCGCACATGGCCGCCACCACCAACTCGCCCAAGCGGCCGTTTCCGACCGACGACTTTGACGACGGCAATCCGCCGCGGAAGATGCTCCGGGCCGCCGACCAGCGCGAGTTTGTGCGCGGCGAGTCTCCGCTGAAGGGGGCCGCCGGACGGCGCCTAGACCAGCAGCGGCGACTCCACGGCCAGGGGGCTGGCTACGGCGCCATGTCCTCGGCCGCGGCTGCCCCGGCCCCCTTGCCGACCATGGTTACCTTCCTCCTGGGCCAGCTGCCGCCGGCCGGGCTTTACAACGGCATGCGCTATGCCCCCGCTGGCCTGGTGCAGCTGCTGCGCGAGACCGACATTGACCCAAACTCGTGGGAGCCCGGCCGCAAGGGCGCCTCAAAACAGGGTCGCCAATTCGGCCGCCACGGCCGCCAACCGTCAAATGACTACGCGCACTACCGCGGCAGCCGGAACTCGCCCGCTCCAGCCGGTGGATATAGGCAGTCCTCTCTCCGGCCGGATGAGGCCTACGAACCCCCTCCGCCTACGCTGGGCGCCGCTCCGGCTGGCTATCCGATGCAGTACGGAGCGCCGCCACAGCAGCCGCAGCAGCACGACGCCAGCCAGCAATGGCAAGCCGCAGCACCCACAAGCTATGGCGCGCCGCCGTCCTACCCGCAGCAGGCGCCACCGCCAAGCCAATACGGCGGCTTCCGATTTCAGTAGGCTTTGATTCTAGTCGTCATGTGCGGCTGTCCGGGACGGCAAGAGCACCCATATCAGTGGAAACCTGCAGCAATGGAGTTTTGTTATGCTCTGGTCGGGGAAAAGGGTGGTTGATTTGGTATGCAGTTGGATCTATCACAGCGAATGGAGTAAAAAAATAATCTGGCATGAGAAGTAAGACATGTCGTGAATCGCCGCCCAGGAAATACAGCCAGGGCAGAGAAGAAAACGTGTCGTTTGCTCAGTCAAACAAGCTTTGCCCTGTTTGAGAGCCGTCCGCTCTGGGGTCCAAGACCCACCTCCAACTGTGCCCTTTTTCCGTAGAAATTCACGGCCCGGCGGTTATTCAAATTTCAAGAGCCGCAGTGTTCTGTCTTTGAATTCAAATCTTTGGCCGCGCCACGTTCGGCTTGCTTTCAGGCAGACGAACTGAAACTTGCGCTGGTCTACGGCTCTACAGTAACATCTGATTCATGTTTCGTAGGCAGAAAAAACTGCCAGACTCTACCTAGCTGTCATTCTCACGTCACTTGCAATCCAGACGCTGGTTATTCACACAATATTGTCTATTGTAAGGTGTAACCTGGCCGAGGGTCGCTCTTTCCTTGTCCATGCGCCCTCCCCAGTCACTCATAAATACCGGCTTAGTCCCCCCCTCTTCCCCTCTTCGTCTCCTTTCTCTCTTCCTCCATCTCTCCCTCTCCTCCCTAACCCTCTACCTCCTTCACCCACTTCTTTCCTTCCTCGAACGTCTACTCTACAACGCGATATATCTTCGCTCCACCATTCTAGACTTCCGTTCCATAGTCTTCCCAAGTTTTCAAAATTTCGTTTTGCATTTCAGTATCAGCTCGATCGAGGCAGGGTTTTGTGTCCTCTGATCTCTCAGATCGAGACCCAACTTCTGCCGCACGTTTTCCCTTTCCAACTTCTCCCAAACAAAACAAAGACTCAAAAAAAAAACCGCTTTTTCCTTCCGTCAGACGCCTTCTCTCCAGTCTATCCAAAAGTGGACATCAGGCAAGTTTTTCACATTTCCCATATTCATAACACCGATATTCAAGTGCTACTAGTGCTTCTGACCGTCACCCTCAACGTCTCCTCACCTCCTTCTTCATACTTCATCACTATTACTATACTCCCCTCTTGTCTAATCTACCCCCTGTTCACAACCTCCCTGTCAATATCGATCTGTACCTCGGACTAATTTTCCGGTAACATCAGCCATTGCCATGGATCCTGGTCCATCGCACAGCCGCCGCCCCTCGCAGGGTGGCTCCATGGCAGGGAGCCGTCGACCATCTGTCAGTGGCTCCAAACCTCCGATGGCGCAGCCCACGGGCCCGGGTGGTTTCCCTATTGGCCTTGGCCATGATCCCGCTCGTCTGCCTCTAGAAGAGGCTAAGCGTAAGGCAAAGGAAATGCCTTCGCGTATCGATCTGCCTCCCGAGGCGTACAGTTTGGTAAGCTCATATCCATTATACCAAGTTCGGGTTTTCTTTGGAGCAAAGCAACCCCTAATACTACTGCTGCAGACCACGCTTTCGACGCCATACGCTCGTCGCCCGGGATACAACACTGTGGACAAGCCAGTGAATTTGAAGGTCAATCAATATCGAGTGGAGCAAGCCTCCAACATCAAGGTTTTCCAGTACCAGGTGAGTGACGTTTCACATTTCTCCTTTGTTTTTCATGGATGCTAAGTATTGTCTGTTCAGCTTGTCGTCAAACCGGAGCCTCTCAAGCCTATTATCTACAAAAAATGCTGGGAAAGTCGCAAGGTTCAGCAGCAACTGGAAAAATACGGCAAGTCTTGGCTGTACGATGGCCGAAACCTCATCTGGTAAGTTAATGTGCCTATCTATATCTGTCTCTTTTCCTCTAGCTGCGATATCTAATTAGCATAGGTCTATCAATGATGTCAAAGACCCCATCTCGATCAAGGTTGATTTTGACGAGGAGAAAGGACGAGAGCCTCGACCTGGAGTTCCCCCGGATGAGCATTTCGTTGCAATCAAACAAACGAGCACGATCTACCTCGCGTCGCTCATTGCGTACCTTCGTGGTACGGCTTCCTGGGACACGCACGTTCTGGAATGCATGAACTTTTTCGATCATGCCCTGCGCCAGCAGCCTTCGGAGTACATGATTGCCATTCGAAGGAATTTCTACCACCCAAAGGCACCCCGGAGGGATCTGGATGGGGTTGTATATGCTTCCAAGGGCATTTACGCCGCCTTCAGGCTGTCCGAGTCCATCCGGTCTGGTGGCTCGGGCCTTGGTATCAATGTTGACGTCGCCAACACCACCTTCTGGAAAGACCAGACACTGGACAACCTTGTCATGCATTTCCTCCAGGTTACAGGAGAAAAGTTTCGCATCAACACCCATGCGGACGCTGTCAACGCCTTGAAGCCAGTCCAGTCCAAGTATAATTTGAAGCTCAAGGAGGCTGCACGCTCCGATGCATTCACTAGTTTGCGCAAACTGCACAAACTGCGCTTCAAGGTCAGGTACCGGGGCAACATGAACGACGAGAAAGTCTACACCATTGCCCGCTTTGCCTGGGACCCCAAGTACCAGTTCGAGGGTGCGACCCCCAGGAATGTCACTTTTCTCAACAAGAAGACTGGAGAGACTCGAAGCATTTACGATCACTATTTGAAGCAGTACGATATTCCGCTCCGGTACAGTTACCCGGTGGTCGAAACCATTCGTGACGGGTCCTTCCCCCTGGAAGTGTGCTGTGTTGAGCCCTGGCAGAGGTACCCCTTCAAACTCAACCCGGCTCAGACGTCGGACATGATTCGCTTCGCCGTCACCCGACCGGCGGAACGAGCGAAGAACATTGCCGAGAATGTGGCAAAGCTCGGATGGGGACAAGACAAATATCTCCGGGACTTTGGCATCAAGGTCAATCCCAACATGACACAGGTCCAAGGCAGGCTGCTGCAGCCCCCCAATGTGGCCTACAAGAACGGGCTTGCAAAGCCCGGCACGACTGGACGATGGGATCTGCGTCAAAAGGTGTTCCATATCAACAACAAGGATCGCCCACTCATCAATTGGGGATTCGTCGTGGTCGACAACTGCGTCGATCAGGCTGCTGCCAGCAACTTTGTGCGTGTCTTCATGAAGACATACAAAGATCACGGCGGCATTGTGACGAAGCCGCCCCATGTGACCAGATTTCCCCGGGACAAGCCCCTCGACGAGGTCTACTTTGAGGCCTACAACGCGACCGTGAATGCGAGCGGTGGCCAACATCCGGTCATCATGTTCTTTGTTCTTCCGAACAAAAATGCCTTCAGCTACTACCGCCTGAAGAAAAGTGGCGAATGCCGCTTTGGCATGGTCTCTCAGATGATGGCGGCTCCGCACGTCATGAAGGCCCAGTCTCAGTACTGCTCCAACGTGTGCATGAAGGTGAATGCCAAGCTCGGCGGGACTACCTGTCGGATTCCAAAGGACGGCACAGGTGCTCAAGCCGCCCGACCAGCCTTTTTTGACGCCCCCACCATGGTGATCGGCGTCGACGTCTCTCACGGTGCCACCAACCCCAAGGAGGAACTGGAGCCGTCCATGGCTGCCATGACTGTCTCTTGGGACAGAGATGCAGCCAAGTACGCTGCGTTTTGCCAGACCAACGGCTACCGGACGGAGATCATCAGCCCAATGAAGATGCAGGGCATGTTCAACGAAGCTCTTACCAAGTGGCGCGAGGCTCTCAACTGCCGGATGCCAGAGCATGTGTTCTACCTGCGTGACGGTGTCTCGGAGGGACAATTCGGCCAGGTCATGGACTTTGAGATCAATGAGATCAAGAATATTTTCCGCGAGCGCTGCGGCCAGGTTCCCAAGATCACGGTCATCATCGCAACGAAGCGTCATCATATTCGATTTTTTCCCGAAGGAAGCAGCGGAGATCGAAATGGAAACCCTCTTCCGGGAACTCTGGTCGAGAGGGAGGTCACCCACCCTTTCCATTATGACTTCTACCTCTGTTCGCATGTTGCAATCCAGGGAACTGCACGCCCCGTGCATTACCATGTCATACACGATGAGATCAAGATGGAGCCGCCAAAGCTCCAGAAGATGATCTACCAGCAGTGCTATCAATATGCGCGATCCACCACCCCGGTTTCGTTGCACCCTGCTGTGTACTACGCTCATCTGGCATGCGATCGGGCCCGCTCTCATCAAGACATCCAGTCGGAGAAAAAAGACCCTGCTCATATGCAAAAGATGATGAACAGCTGGAGCGCAAAGAACACATCGAGCAACACGCACCCGACTGAAGCGCCACCGCTGCTTCCGTTTGGCACCCGCGTTGCCGCAGACATGAACAAGCAGTTCACGCCGTATACAATGTGGTTCATCTGAGCTGCCTGGCTTGCAACCACGCGCAAGGGTAGAAGAGGGAAATGAAGCAATTGGGGCAAAACATGCATTTCAAAAAAAAAAAGAATCAGAAACCCCAAAAAAAGGACGAGGAAGGAATTGCTTTGATGACATCGGACCGCTAGTTCTCTACCAGGCACTCGCGGCGAACTCACGAGGACTGTCGTGTGGTTGGCAGCAGAAAAGGGGCCACCTTGTCCATTTCATACTTTGCTTTCATTCAGAGTGACAGACACGAGTTGTAGTACCTAGCTCCTCTTCAACCTATAGCTGGTAACAACAATATAATCAGTGATCTGCCCATTCCTGCACACATTACAAGTCGTAGATATTTTACGCGGAACAAATCCAAGAGGAGCAAAATGCGTTTACAAAAGTGACATGTTGGGCGGGGTCGTGATGAGCGAGAATGAACAAGCTGGCGTCTGTTACTTGACATCATCTGAAATTAGACGTGCTACCCAGTACATCGCACGCAAACCATATACCATCGAAATACATAAAGTCGGGCACTATCGTCGGGCCAGCCGATACGAACCATTCACCTGACTCTTCACACACACGCATTGCCTCCATTCAAGACGTCATGCCCCAAGCCTGAATAAAACACAACACAAAATCAATTCGAACGAGAAGGAAACCGGGCGGGGGTAGGGGGGGGGGGAGAGAGCCAAACCAAAGCCAATGTCGAGCTATCAAGTCAGAAAATCCCCCTCTTAATACATCTGCAAGGGACTAGATTACACGGATATGAAGCAACGAGTCCTCCGACATAAGAAAACGACACCAAAATACAGATAGTTGACAAAAGAAAAGCGTGATTAGGGCGAGGGCAAGACAAAGTGTGGGCAATCCAAAAGCATGTGCTCAAGCCGCCAGAAAGCATGAAATAAACAGAACGAAAACGGGACTTTGCATAGGCATGAAACGTTATCAAGAGACGAGTGTGTGTTTGCGACAGGTGGTATCATAACGCCGAACATAAAAGAGTAGACAAGCAGGAGAAATCGCGTGGTTGCGGCCGTTGATCGTAAGCGGAGCTAGAAAAGAAGATGGCTGTGTTGCCGGAACACAAGCTCACCAGCCCTTCTTTCTCGCAAAACGCTTGTTGAGCAGGGCCAGGACCTTGGGAACGTTAAACTGAACGTATTCCAGATCCAGGTCGTCCAGGTTATCCTTCTGCATCTCTAGCAGGTCGTCTAGCTTGAGATCGAGTTCCAGAAGACCTCGGTTCCGTCCTGGAGAGGCGTTAGCAAGCAATCGGTAAAACGCAATAACAGGAAAGGCCCGCACTCACCTTTGTAATGGAGAGAAATGACAAACGTGCCCGGGAGTGGGCTGGTAAAGTTGAAGTAGATGTTGGCCCTCCGGTTGTCAGGCACATTGCTCTTCTGGATGACACCCTCCTTTTCGAGCTGCTGATGCGTGAACTTGTAGGGGCCGAGCACCTGCTGCTTTTGAGGTTTGCGGCGAGCACCTTCGCTCTGGCTCCGCACATTGTGGAGATAGCTCTTGTAAGTCTCGAGCTGGCCGTTCAGGTAGGTATTGTGATCAGTGATAGTGGCATAAACCTCAGACAGCTTCTTTGTCTCGCTGAGCACGCCTTCCTTAAGCGAGCCCAGGTGCTGCAGTTCCTGCTCGACTTCGTCGCGCAGCAGAGAGAAGCCATCGGATTTATCGGTGACTTTCAGCTCTTGCAGCTGGCTCAGCAGCTCCATGGCGCGGATGCCCTTACGGACCATGACAGCGTCGTTCTTGGATGTAGCAGCCGCATCGGCTATTCTCTCCAGGCGCAGCGGACGACGGGCGACCGACAAGTTCTGTGGAATGGATCGCATGATCTGGACGAAGACAGACTTGGCCTCCATGAAAAAGACCTCTTCCTGGGTGATGTCGAGAGCTGCAGTGAGATCACCAAGTGCGGCCTCCCAGCGGCTGAACAAAGGCAGGTTGATGACCCGATTCTCCTTTCTCGGCACCTGGGGAGGGGATGTGCCCAGATCAGCCATGATGATGCCCAGGTGCGAATTTGGGTCACGACAAAGCTCAGGGTTATGCTTGTCAATCAGGGCGTGCATGCCATAGACTTCGTTGAGGGTGATGGACAGCTCCAGGTCTTTCTTAGAAAGTGCCACGTAGTTGTCCATCTCAAGGCTCTCGTAAAAGTCCTGAACCTCGCAAAGGTCGAGCATGAACTTGTTGACCCTGTCCTTGTTGAGGTGGACAAACGGCTGTAGCTTCGCCATGTATGGCTCCTTCGCGTAGGACGGCTTGTTGGCAAGGTTCTGCAGCATCTTGGCGATAAGGGTCAGGGTGCGGCGCGGCCGGTCGGCCGGGGTACCGTCGATGAGCATGTACGACTTGGGCGTCACAATGGCGGGGTTGATGAAGCGCAGGAAGAAGAAGCCGCCGATAAGAGTGCAGATGACCTGGTCGTTTGCGTCGGGGTACTTGCGCTTGGTGAGGCTGCGAATCTGTTTGCAGATCCAACGGATGCCGTACGGAGCCTCGTCCAGACCGTCGATAATGGTGGTCAGGAAGCCGTTAGCGATCTCGCTGAGCATGGTCAGACGTGGCTCAATGATCGCCTGCACCTGGGGGTTCTCGGCCGCCTGCTCGGCGGTGATGCCCTTGGCGAGGGAGGGAGGCAGACTGCCCGCGTCCTCTTCGATCTGGGCAACCATGCGCTCGTAGACCTTGAGGGGATTAATCTCTAGGTCTAGGTCGTGCAGCTCAATCAGGCTGTTAATCCTGTCGGCGAGAACAGACTTGAGAAAGCTCTGGCCGGGGCCGCGGCGGGTGTAGGTGGTCATCATGCGCGAGACGGGTGTGTTGGCACGCAGCAGCGACGAGTATTCGGGGGTGTTGTCGAACTGGTAGGTGAGGACAGACTGGAACATGGTCAGGAGCAGGTGCTCCTCGCGGCTCTCGTATTGGTTTCCATAGACGGTGAACATGACGGTCTGGAGCAGAGAGTCGATCTCGGCCATGGACACGAGGCGGCAGAGGTGGGCAATATGCCTCGGCTCCGACTGCAGCAGGAACATGAGGTTGCCGTACTTTTGCGTCTTGTCGTCATTTGGAAAGGCGCCGACCATCAGCTCTGGGGTGTCTTCGAGACGGCTGGCAACTTCGTTTTGCTGTACAGGGTTAGCCTGGGGGCGTCCCAGCAAAGTACGCATCACGCACCTCCTCTAGGGCCATGCGGTTTTGAATCAGGAGGGCGATTCTCGAATCGAGATAGCGCACGTCCTTTTCCAGAACAAAGTTTTGCTTGGATTGGGAGGAGATTTTGGCCTTCAAATCGCGGAGTCTCTTTTGCGCTGTGAGAGATAGAGTGATTAGTTGGGCCGGGCCACAGCGATAAGAAGACGAAGGAGATGCAGTCGACAGACGTACCCTTGGCAAGCTCGTCTTCAATCTCCAAATCGGTCTCGTTGGCCGACATGGACATGTACAGCGCGGACATGGAGTACCGCTTGGACTGGCGGGCAGACCGCGAGCCATCGTAGGACGACATGGTGTTCTGTCTGGTGACGGGCTGGAAGGAGGACGAGGAGGCAGTGGAGGCTCGCGAGGGTGTCTGCAACATGACAGACATGGTTCCCCAAGAAAGCGGATGAGGCGTCAAAAGACGAAGGGGCCGACGACGCGGCGACGCGGCGACACAAGGACGCGAGAGAGAGGCGAGGCGGCCGGAGCGATAGGAAACTGCACAGTCAATCGCAGTGTTGCCAAGAGCGAAGTCGAGAGAAGGAACCGGTCGAAGCGGAGGTGGCGGCTGATGGAAAGGGTTAAATCAGAGGTATGCAAAGAAGGCCAGGAAAGTGGAGGTGATGGGCACAAAAAATCCCGGGCGCGGTGACGAGGCGAGTTGGCACTACTAGTAGACTGGTCGGCGGTCGAGAGGGTGAACGGGAACGAGGACTCGTATCTCGAGCAGGCGCGACGGTCTAATTGCAGTGCGTTGTGCGAGCGAGACACATGAAGAAAGGAAGAAGCGCGCGAGAGTGGAGATGTGGAGGGAAAGGAACCGGAAGAAGAAAGATAAAGGGAAGCCAGGGGGGCAGGTGCGTCGGGGATGGCAGGCTCGGCGCTGGCGGGGAAGAGAGAAAGGGAGGGGAGCATACGGGTCGCAAGCGCAGCGTGGAAACGAGCAGCGGACAATGTGCAGGGCGACGTGCTATTTCCTTAGTGTGTCTGCTTTTGGCATTTTTCCCTCCGCGCCCCTTTTCGCTAGTTCGGGATAGGAAATGGGGTGCAGGCTCGCAGAGGTGATGCTGGATTTGGGAAGAGGGTATTAATAGGCTGAGGTCGCAGGCGCAGGCCAATTCGTCAGTGGGCGATGGAGCCTCGCGGGCGGGATTGGCGTGATGGAGTGGCTGCGTGTCTGGCTTCGCGATGGGTGTACTCGTACGGAGTACTTTTCGTGGGCGGTGGAATGAACAAGCATCAGAGGAGATTAGAAGGCGGAAGAGCAGGGGAGCCAGGGGGAAACGGGCAGCGAACAGGAACAGCACGAGAACAAAGAGGGGTTAGACATGAGGGAGTGGGCCTGCTGCTACCCTCCTTGTCTCAGAGTCAGGGGCAGTGGGGGGGGGGTTTGTTCATAATGGGTGTCGCACAGCGGGACGCACTTTTGCAAATATTCCGGTTGGTAGGCGCTCTGGCCCAGTGCAGAGCCGCTGGGCGGGTGGCAAATGCAGTACGAGTACTCGTACGCGTAGTTGGCACCAGAGCGCCGTTGGGCAAGAAAAGGGGGAGGCAAATGGTGCCTCGCGCCAAAACGGGGACATCGAGCAGCACCGCGCGCACGAACGAGAGGAGGGCCCCGGCGTTACGTCCATGCAGGCCACATGGTAAGATACTGCTGGTGGTGGGCTTAAAATGGTGGCCGGCTTTTAGTGACTTCTAGAGGGCGTAGTGCTGGATGGATCAAGCCTAGCTGGGGTCTTAGCTACTTTGGCTGCCTACTCCGTTGCCGCCATTGATTGGCCTCATTCTGTGCTGCCTTGCTTTTTTGTGTGCCCGTCCAAGACAGTGATTTCGCATTTCGCTCCCTGGTCAATTCGCCTCTGACGAATCTGCAGCACGATCTCGGTCGCCCTTGCATCTGTCCCTGAGCCGACACTATTAAACAGGAATGAAATGCGGTACGGACGGCCGCCATACACCCTACGGCGTACATTCCAGGCGCCAGCCGTTCCCCCAAACACTTTTTCTACTCTGCTCGTATCGTACTACTCCGTAACGAGTACGAGGCGCCGGACCAAAACCAACAACCAACGGTGGCGGCTTGGTGCTCCGTAAACGGTTTTGCAAGGATCCGCTGCCTTGTTACATACCGGCAGCGGGCACATGCTGGTCGTATCTTACTCCGTACTCGTATATCACTCGTACTCCGTATGTACTCGTAGCATGAGCATACAAAGGACAGGCCACGACGGATTGGCAGCGTTGATGAGAAACATTGCCTGGTTGCAGACAAACATCAAACACGAGCATCTTTTTTTAGCCAGATGGCGTGGCTTGGCGAGGAGCCTGTTGCTGCCGCGTCGAGCCGGCACGGGCAGGGGACGAGAGCACGCTGCCATGGATGAAACCGTATACGAGGTGTGCTGCTTTGTTATCTTGCCTGTCGAATGCACACCTTTCCGTTTGTGCGCTGCCTGGCCTGGCGAAGTGGCGCTTCGCTCAAAGGCAGAACGGCGCTGGTGATGGCATGTCAGCCCAAAAGCCCGTAGCAACAAGGTGTGGCTCGTGCCCGGTGGTGGCGATGCGGGCGGGATGAAGATGGACGGTCGAGCTTCATTTCCCTACAAGTACGCACTAGTCTCAATATGAAGCAACCGTCCGATCTGGTTTGGGCGTCCGCTTGCAGATCATGCCCATTGCGATGTTGGGGCGTTGTGCTTGGCGTGATGGATCATGGCTCGATTTCACACATCCAGCGCCGTGATCGCCTGCTGCGAAAGGAACCATCCGTCCCGCCCGACATCCCGCTCCGGTTTGCAGCTCTTATGCTTTCCACTTTGCTGTCGGCTCGGCATTTCTGGCCTCTCCGCTCTCCACATGCGTGCTTCTCCGTGCCCTCCATTCGTGGTGAAACGGCGTGCGCGCTGACATCAGATCCTATCGTAGCCCGCTTCGCTTCAGCTTCCATGCCAGCATATCCTACTCCGTACGTCTGACTGCTCCCAGACTTGACCGGCTTATCTGACGTATTACATGCAGCTCGCCACAATGGCTTACAACTCGTACACCCGTTCTGCTTAGTCATCCGTGATCATGCTGCTTCTGTATTCTGCACCTAGTCACCGCCCTCTCGCGTAGTGGTCGCGCTTGCACGACCCCTCCTACTGACTGCAACTTGACATCTTACCATAGTTCAGTTCCATGGACATCTGAAGCCCTTATTCAGGGCCGACGAAGTATATAGAGCAGAGGTATTTATACTAAGCACAAGAGGCTCCTCTCCTACCCCGAAAATGAATTTCACTTCTGCTGGCTGGTGTGCGATAACGATAAGGATTTGACTTCTGACCAGGCGGCGGCGCCAGGGCCGTAGAGGTGTTGGCCCTATTACGTCGTACAGCACAAGTTGGAAATAGTGGGACGAGTACATTGTACGAGTACTGTAATACGAGGAAGATGCCTCCTCCGTCTTGGCCCGTGCGCTGCGCGTGGGGCGAATCCTGAATGGACTCGCCGCGGAAATGTATCTTACGTCGCTTTTGCATTTCCATCAACTCGTCTAACCACAGCCTCTCGCCTCTGTGTCCCGCCGCCTGCTGTCAACATAGCCGGCGTTGGCGGTGCCGCTCGCTTCGCATCCTCTATGCCATTTCTTGCATCCGACGCCACCTCGCTATCTGCGCCCCGTCTGCCGTGATTCAATGCGTCGCTGCCCGATCTTTCTCCGCGGTTTACCATCTCGCCTCTCGTACCAGCCGACTCTGTGATTTTCGGGATGCTTGATGCGTCCGCGGCTGTGCCGATTTTATTTACACCCGTAACTGGCTATGGCGCAATATGAGGACGAGCCGGGGGGGCGCATGGAGTCCGACGAAGCGCCGAGACTACAATTCTGGCAAGGTGAGCACCAGCCTTGCTCTTCCTAGTTTTATGCGAGCCGGACTGACTATGGAACCATGGTTTCACTTAGAGCTGGACCAAATCCTGACGTCCCCTTGCGACAGCTACAAGCTGATTGACGACGCTTTGCGGGCATGGCTGGAGCTCGTTTCGACAAGTCGCGACCAATACCTCGAGGACGAGGAAGACATCGCACAATGTTCGCAGAGGCTCCTGGGAAGCCCGATCTTTTCGGCACACAGCGTATATGTGCGCACGCAAATTATCTACAGCCTGCTGCAGGAGGATGACGCCCGGTCGCTGCACGCGATCACCAACTTTTTGCTACTGGACGGACGGAAGAACGACTCCATTTTCCAGCAGATGATTGGCGCTGGTTGTTTCACCCGCCTGATTGAGCTGATCAAGAGCCGACGTGATGACGATCGTCGTTTACACCGGTTACTTCTTGAGCTCATGTACCAGATGTCGCGTGTCGAACGCGTGCGCACGTCTGATCTGCTGCACGTGGACGACGCTTTTGTCGGCTGTCTCTTCCAGATGATCGAGGACCTCGCAGACGACTTTGATGACCCGTATCACTATCCTGTCATCCGCGTCTTAGTGAGCGTCTCCGTCTCCCGACTTCTCTTTCCCCCTGCGCTAACATTCTTTCAGCTGGTCCTCAACGAGCAGTACATGGTGGCGGCCACCACGGCCGCCGTCGATCCCATGTCCCCAGCTCCGCCTCTAACCAACCGCGTCATCAAGGTCCTCAGCCTCCACGGACCGCTTTACCGTACTTTTGGCGAGAACATCATTCTACTGCTGAACCGCGAGACGGAGACGTCCCTACAGCTGCTAATTCTAAAGCTAATGTACCTCGTCTTCACGACAAAGACGACGTACGAATACTTTTATACCAACGATCTGCGTGTGCTGGTGGACGTCATCATCCGCAACTTGCTCGACCTGCCGGACGAGGCGGCGTCACTACGACACACATACTTGCGCGTACTGTATCCGCTGCTAGCACACACACAGCTGCAACAGGCGCCACATTACAAGCAGGACGAGATCACGAATGTGCTGGCGATTCTCAGTGGCTCGGGAAACACCCACTTCGCGCCAGCGGACGAGACCACGCTCAGGTTAGTGGACCGCGTGTCCAAGGTCGAGTGGCTGGCTGTCTCGCCGCAGTCGCCCATATCCGCCGGCCCATCCAGTCCCGCAGGAACGATAGACACAGCTGCAACAGCCAGCACGGCCACGACAGTCGATGCCGCCGACGCTGCTGATTCCGACACGGAAAGTGAGGCCAGCACTGTGAGCACCGTCAGCACGGCTTCGGTGAGCAAGACGGAGAGCAATCCGGAGCATGATGGAAGCCATATGATCAACAAGCTGCTGGGAATCACCCTCTCACATGGGGGCAGCTGCACTAGTGTGGAAAATGTGGCGGCCGTGAAAGAAAAGCCAGGTGTCAAGACGCCCAGCCGTCGGACGGTGACGCTACAAACCGGCCAGCCCAGGGACATGGATACAGCACCGGAGAAAAGCAGTGAACATTCGTTGCAGAGTCGGCCGCCGCCGCCGGTACCATCTCGCACCGCGCCCCGAGCACTGGCGGCAGGCACGCCGACGACCGTGGGGCGCGAGCCCAAAGAGCAGCAGACACCATCCGAAAACGGACACCAGCACCACCCAAGGCGACCGTGGCGTGCCCTTCCCGCCGTGCCCAGGCACCGACACGGCGTTTTGATGAAGCCGGCGGCTGAATTGTTTGCCCAAAGCCCGAGCGACGGTGGTGCCGGCATCAAGAAACAGCCCCCCCGAGAGCCACCAAAAGCGCCACCACCGAGACGGGTGGGTAGACTACGGCAGGCCGTGTCCAATGCAAATTTACAGGCGGCTGCCAACCCTAATCCAGGTGCATGAGGGCGCAGGCTGGCAGGGACGAAGGGCTGCCCCAATGGGGGGACAGACATGCGTTTGTGTTTTTGTCTTTTTTTCTGCGAGACAGGCGCATTTGCGTTCGCGGCATACTAGCAAGGCGTTCGTCGGACTGGGGGAGGACAGGACTTATTTGCACTGTCCCTAGCATAGGATGCGTTATATGATTTAGTTTCGCGGGATGAAAGAAACTAATATTATGATCATGCGTTACTTGCGTTTAGAACTCTGCTCTTCGTACGGGGTATATTGGAAGTACGAGCCAAAAAGGCCCAGAATCACAGGACTCGTACTCCATACAAAAAGGTGGGATATTGTCCACTTCTCCACGGCACTACCTCGCTCTGTCTGCCGTCTTGGCATTAGGCTCGGTGGGGCCGCACCTGTATCTTACGTTAACCATTAAGGCGGACGCTACAGCGGTGTTTTCTATATCAAGCATCCGCTCGTCCTGGGCTGTCATATGTTACAAAATTGGCATGCAGGCCGACGACGCAGCCAGAGAAGACCCTAGAAGACAGACCACGCGAAGCGACCTAGTGTTCGGCCGCGGTTGTTAGCCGATGGAGCCTAGTGGGACGGTTGAGACATGCCGCTGAAATTGGATGGGCCGTGTACGGAGTATAATTGAACAGCAGGCTGTTTTTTTTTTCGGCCGCCTGCCGCCGAGTCTCGGCGCCGTACTAGCGACGCTCTGTCGGCGCGGATATTGTCTGCTGGCGTGTATCGTGCCGTTTCCATCGAAGAGGACGGAAACCATGGCCAGTTTGTGCACACGAAGCCGTCATTGTCCAAGTGTTCCGTCCGCGTGCTTCCCTCCCATTTGCGTCGCCATTCTACGGCGCTGTCACGCCTTCAATTTGGCCCATTTCGTATCGCTTTCATTCCGATTCCGTTCCGATAGGTGAGTGTCCCGGGGTAGGAGCGCGGCCCGCTATTATTGACCCTGGCACCGCTGTCGGCCTGCACGCCAGAACGGCAAGTCGTAGCGTTTTCCAGCTGTGTGGCGACAAACATGGAGAAAAGATGGAGGGATGCGACTGCTAACTCAAACGGGGCATCCCCAAGGCTATCACGATCCGGTATTAATACCCCCTGGCTATTTCCGTATTACAGGCAAAGGGCGTCCGCTTGTCGGTCTAGATTTGCTGTAGCCCCATCCAGTTAGATGTTCTTTCCTCTGTTAATGCAGAGGAACGAGGGCCTCTTATTGCCAGGCTCCCCCTCGTCATCGAATGGGCTGCGCTGTGCACCGTTCACGGCCTACCGATTTCTACTTTTATCTCACGCTTTTGACGTAATTCTCATATTCTTACCGCTCCCTCGTCCTCTGTTGATTTGGTATAAAGTCCATTTACCTATACCTTCTTCCCATTAGCAGAGTACTCATACCATCATCTTGTCACGGCTGCTTTTTTGGTGCTTAATTCAATCGAATATACTGAAGTGCCTGTTTGGACAGTGCAAACCGATGTTGAGATAAAACACAATCCATTGCACAGCGACAACGAGGCAACATGGCCGATACCGCTTGCTCAGAAGCGGGCAAGAGGCCTGATAACCCCGTGTCGTCAACGGCCGGTCGACGAGAAGAGTCGTTTGGCTCTTCCCAGATCCCGCCAGGCCAAAAGGAAGAGGCAGTAGCCAGTGGCCACATGAGTGAGAGCAGCGAAAGTATTCATAGTGTCAGCACGGATGATTCCAACCCTCTCCAGCCTCTGGAACTGGCCCTTACCCCAAACTTTGAGACCCCGGATGAGATAGACGCGCGCGAGCCCATCGCTCTGACCAGGACCGCGACGAGTGTGGGCAGCTCGGCTTCTCGCATGCCCGACTTTGAGGTCATGTTTGCTGAGGGTGACCCCGAAAACCCGCAGAACTGGCCACTGTTGTATCGCTGCTGGCTGCTCCTGAGTGTGTCGTTTTCCACGTGGGTCATTGTCGTGTACAGCACCAGTTACACTTCGGCGATTCCTGGCTTGATGGATGCGTTCCATGAGACAAGCGAGACGATTGCCACACTGGGCGTGACCACGTACCTTTTTGGCCTGGCTGCAGGCAGTGTGGTGCTGGCGCCTCTGAGCGAGCTTTTTGGGCGCCGGCCGGTATACCTGTCGTGCACGATCTGTTTTACTCTGCTTGTTCTTCCAAGTGCCCTTGGCAAATCGTTAGCTGGAATCATTGCCGTGCGTTTTTTTGGGTACGTGACATTGGCTGTCATCCCGCAGTACGCTCTCGAGCACTCTAACGATTCCATGCAGGGGATTCTTCGGGGCAGCCTTGGTATCGAACAGCCCGGCGACTGTTGTCGATATCGCCAGCGAGGAGTATCGCGCCGTTTACATGTCGCTCATATCGATTGCGCCCCTCAACGGTCCGGTGACGTACGCTTCACTTCTCTTATGATATATCAACTTTGGGATACTGACAGCTCTTCATCAACAGTGGGCCGGTTATTGGTCAGCAGCCACGCCTGTTAAATAGTTCGAAACTTGCTGACATTTGTGATAGGTGGCTTCGTGTACGAGTACTTGGGGTGGCGCTGGGACAGCTGGATTGTCATGATCCTTGCCGGTGCCTCTATCGGGCTTATGTTTACGGTCAAGGAGACGTATGCACCAGCGATCCTAAAGGCAAAGGCGGCTCGCATGCGAAAAGAGACGGGCGATGACAGGTACTGGTGTCGGTATGACCAAAAGGTCTCGATCCTTCACCTTATAAAAGTCAACTTGAGCCGGCCTTTCATTCTCAGCTTCACAGAGCCGATTTTGTGGTTCTTCAACTTTTGGTTTGTTTTAGTGATCTACAACAATTCCGACCACCGGGAACACTTTACTGATTCGTACCCTGGTCGTTAGGATATCTGTCGTCTATGGCATCTTGTAAGTTAGCTCGCCCTCAAGGTTACATTCCAATGAGCTCTAACCAAGGGTAGATATCTTTGCTTTGTGGCATATCCCATTGTTTTCCGCGAGCATCGAGGCTGGGGTGCCGGCTCGTCAGGCTTGGCGTTCCTTGGCATCGGGATCGGCACGATGCTCGCGATCGTAAGCGAGCCAGCGTGCAGACGGCTGATCAACAAGCACAAGAAAGATCCAAAGACGGGGCGCGCTCCTCCCGAAGCATCGGCACGCGTGATGCTTATTGGAGCCATTCTCACCCCCATTGGACAGCTGGTATTCTCCTGGACTTGTCTGCCGACGACTATCCATTGGGCCATACCGATCGCCTTTGGTATCCCGTTTGGTGCCGGCAATACGCTGACGTTTATTTACGGCTCCAACTACATGGCCGGCTCGTACGGTGTCTATGCTGCATCAGCTCTTGCCGGCAACACGGTGATCCGATCTATTGTCGGTGGCACCCTTCCCTTGGCCGGGCCCAGCATGTATGCAAAAATGACGCCACAGTGGGCAGGCACGTTTTTGGGTCTCCTGGAGGTCTGCCTGATTCCCATTCCGATTGTGTTTCTTCGTTACGGAAAGCGCATCCGCGGGCAAAGCCGTATCATTCAGCAGATGCGCGAAGACAGTGCCAAGAATGATGCCAAGCAGGCCAAACGGCTTGCGAGACTGGAAAGGAGGCAAGACAGGGAGACAGCCGCCGTCGCTCCAGTGGAAGAGAATAATGGTGCAGAGCTACCAGAGGCAGGGGGAGACATTGAAAAGGGAGCTTTTTCTGCGAAGCCAGTCACGGTTGTGGCAGATATGTAAGACTTGTGAAAAAAGGAGTAACAAGAAAAGGAATAACGGGAATTGTTTTGGCGGTGCAGAAAGGCACTTCGCAAAGAGGTCCGTGCAAGCAGGGTGAAGGTGGCGCCAACTTGTATATTATACTATGCAATCATGATGTCATATCTAGAACACTTCTAAATCTAGTATATTATACAATAGCGAATCTTACTCATCCTTTGGCTCAAAGGACACTGAGTCTTTATGCATGAGTTAGTGCTCGTCTGAGCGGATGCAGGAAGGGCCAACCAAGCTGGCGTCGCGATTCTTTAGCCCTTTTTCTTTCTGCCGGCGGATTTCGTGCCTTTCCCTGTCATTGGATGCTCTGCTTTAAGATGTTGGTGCAGTTTCGTATTGGAGACGAAGGTCTCATTGCATATAGTGCAGACGATTTTCTGCGCTGTCAGTGTGATGTAATAGGCAGTAACAAGACGCGGAAACACCTACCACGCCCGACTGCCCCACAGCAGCGGCCGCCTGACGCGCCGCTATCTTGTCCCGCTTGGCCTTGGCCTTGCCGACTTTTTTTCTGGGCACTTCCGCAGTCTGGTCCGTTCCCACATCCAGATCACCGAGCTCCGTAGCGAGCCCGTCCACGTCGCTGTCGTCGGCCAGGTTTTTGCCACTGACGAACCGGTTTTCAACGACCTCACGAGACGCATATTCGTCGTTTTCGTCGTTTTCGTCGTCTTCATTTGTGTCATCATTCTCGTCGCTGGCCGGGCTGGCCTTGGCTATGCCATCCGAAGTTGGGCCAGCACCATCCTCCACGCCTGCGGCGACCTCATTCCGTTCTTCTGGTGCTGTTGGTGGTGTTTGCTTGGGTTCTGGTGCCGGCTCGGGTTCGGAATCGAGATGCAGATCCACGTTTTCCCTCTTCATCTGCCTCTTCAGCTGTTGAACAGCCTTGATGTGCTTTTTGCTCTTTTCGTGAGCCTCAAACTGCTTCTCGCTCTTGAACGACTTGTCGCAGATGATGCATTCGATCTCCTCAATCACCTCGGACTCGGCATCGCTCGAAAACCCCCCCTCGTGCATGTCAGCGTCGCCGCTAGGGCGTGATCGTGCCCACTCGGGCTCTACGTAAGCCGCCGCCATTTTCTCTTGGTTCGCCGCGCGTTGGCGAGCAGCCTGCGCAGCCGCCGAGTCACGAATGACCTTTTGGCGCTCGGCCTCGGACTGCATATTGGCAACGTAGCGCGGATCGCGCTTGCGTACAAAGGCGACGAGAGACCGCACAGCATCGTTGAACTCGCGGACAGCGGCCTCACGGGCCTTTTTGTTTTCCTTTTCCATGATGCGCCGCACCGCGCGTTCTGGCGCATCGGCAAGCCGGTACTTGTCTTTCCAGCTGAACGACTTGCGGGTGGCAAAGTTGGACCAGACCCGGTAGAAGGGCTTGGTGACAGGTTCGAAGCCGTCGGTAGCCGTTCCAAAATGAGGGTACTCTACCAGCAGCTCCTGGCCATCCCAGCTGCATGCGGCCTCTTCCTCGAGGGCCAGCTGGGCAAATGTGACGTTCAGGATGCCAAAGAAACCGGCGGGCGAGTCGTCGAACGGGACGCTGCTGTTGAAGCGGCCGATGAGGGCGTACAGGTCTTCCGAGGGCGTCAGGCGGACATTGTTGTAGAAGCGGGAGGTCTCGTCGCCGTCAGCATCAGCCATGCCGTCGTCGCCGCGCAGAATGGCATCGCGATGGGAGTCGTACCAGGCGCGCTCCTGGACATCAGACAGGATCTCGTAGGCCGTCTGGACCTCGGCAAATCTGCGTGTGGCATTCTCCGTATCGTTGATGTTCCGGTCCGGATGCAGCTCGAGCGCCTTGCGCCGGTAGGCCTTTTTTATTCTGCCACGCGATCATGTTAAACGACCACACAACCGCCAGATATCGGGGGTGAATGTTGGGTATGGCAGCAGGCTCACGCACTCTTCGTCAGAAGCTGTCCGTTCGACGCTGAGGAGCTCGTAGTAGCACGTCTTTCGCAGAGCGGTTGGGGCCTGGATGCCGGCGCCCGCGGCTCGGTTCGTGGACTGGTCTGCTCCCATGCCGGCAGAAGGAATGTGTAGATCAAGCTTGTGATAGGCAAACTTTTGTGATCGATGTGGGGTAATAGTGTCATTTGTACGATAAAAGATGATTACATAACGGTAGCCTTCTGCCTCGAGGCTGAGGCCCGTACCATGTAGCTACTGTTGCTGCCAAGCGTGATACGAATCTTCTGGAAACACACGACGTCCTCTAGCACACGGCATCATATCGGTACCTGCACCCGTGGGACGTCAGTACAGTACATATGTTGTATGTTGTAGCCTATTGTACGAGCTTGTAGTGACTAAGCCAATAGGATACAGGTTCGAACAAGAGAGTCGCTAGGGCTTAGCGTCTCCGCGCCGCCACCTAGATCAGCAAAATTTTCTTCCGTAGCAGGCAGGCAAGAGAATTTCCAGGAAGCACCTTCTCGTAATACAGCGCGAACCTAAGACAGCAGCGTCAGTTTTCCCTAGCGGGACGCAACTTTGCTGACCGAAGGCCACTTTGGGTTAAGGGACCGGCCACATGTTCGCCTGGCCCTGGCCCTGTCAAGCCTGCACAGAGTCTAGCCGCGTGCTTCGGGCCCAAATTATCGGCACATCCGACAACGAGCGCTCTCAAGACAGGTCACAGCCGCTACGCCAGGCTATATTTTATACTTTCTTGGCAGCCGGCCGCCCTGGTCCTGCCTTCCGTTAAATCCACCTTGCGCGTTTCCTCGCGCGGCTGCAACCACCACCCGTCTTATATCTCGGACATCTGCGCATCGTCGCCTCTTGGCAGAATCGACAGCCACCCACCATTTGTGCAACGTTCGGGATCGCCATGACCATTCTCGGACCCTCGACTCCTCTTGAAGAACCGCCTGTTTTTTGTTCTCGAGTCAACACGGCCAGATGAAGTTCGCCCGCGAATTCAAGGCTGCTCTGCAGAGTGGCGGTTAGTGATCACGCCCCCCAGCGAGAACAACTCAGGCTGATACCTGCCCTGCAGATTACCCTGCGGAATGGTGTACGGCGGCCATCCCGTATCCGACGCTGAAGAAATGCCTGAACAAGATCCGTGCCGAGCTTCAGGACTTGGGCCTCGATGCCGACTCGCTGCGGCAGCTTTTGAAAACCGAGGCCGTGCTGTCCCACGGAGGCCACATTCCGTTGGCCAAATACAAGCTGGATGGTATGTTGCCAGGCCCCGACTGCGTTCGTCCCCATGCTGACCCTCCACCGTCCAGTGAGCGACTCCGATGTGCGGCCACACTTTACCATCTATCTCGATTTCGAGGACGGTGCCGTCGTCGATGCGTCTCTGTCGGCTACATCACGAGCCTTCTTGCAGACCCAGGCCGAGCTCCGCCGCAAGTCTGTAACCGACACGCACGAGAGTGAAAACAACGGCCTTCCAACACCAGGCACACTGACGACGGAGCACGACAATGCCCAGCCAACGTCCGCCTTGGCGGCTCTCACGCCGAGTAACCAGCCCACCACCACCATACAGACCGGCGACGCCACCGATGGCAATGCCGAGCACAAGAAGCTGCAGCGCGCCGAGGTGTCGCTTTCAGCCGACAGCGAATTCTTCGGGATCATATATGAGGACATGGCCAAGCTGGAGCGCATCGGCCAGGCCGAGCAGGCGGCCATCGTGACGGATGTGGAGGCGGTCGGTCGCGAGGTGTCGGCTGTGGCACAGCCGGAACGACGGCGCCTAATGGGCCACCGCGAAGGCTCGGGGAACTCGGCCGGCAAGCCGGGCAAGCCGGGCAAGCCGAACAAGCATGCCAGCGACCTGACGCGGTGGCGGGCCATCTTTGAGCTGTATCTGGACGCGCAGGTATTCTTCTCGACGCGGGAGCGCGACCACGGCAAGGCGCGCTCGTCGGCCGAGGCGTCGCGGCAGCTGGACTGGTTCCAGGAGCAGGTGCGGCAGCGTGGGCTGCTGCAGAGCTTCCGGCTGCCAGCGAGCCTGGCGGCCTACCAGCGCTTCCTGCTGCTCAACAAGCGGCTCTACCTCAACCTGCGCTTCCGCGAGCTAAACCAGACGGCACAGGCCAAGATCTTGAAGAGTGAGTGGCCCGTGGCTGCCGACCCGCCGACCGTGACAATGAACTGACAGCGCAGAATTCGACAAGTGGACGTCGCTTGGCGTATCCAAGACGTTTCCGATCGCGCTGTCACACCGGCACCACGACGTGCTGGTCGAGGGCATGGCCAAGGACGTGTGCGCGCGCATCGCGCAGGACGTCGTGGCCGTCGTGCCACGGCTGGAGGACTACACCTGCCCCGTGTGTCTGAGCCTGGCCTGGTTGCCCGTGCGGCTCAAGTGTCGCCACGTCTTTTGCGTCCGTTGCGTCATCAAGATGCAGCGCGAGACGCAGCGGTTCTGTCCCCTGTGTCGCGGCGAGGTCGTCATGGAGGCCGACCTCGACAACCTGGACACGGAGCTGGAGCGCTTTCTCAAGCGCTACTTTCGCGAGGAGGCCAACGAGAAGCAGCGGGCCAACGAGCTCGAGCGCGGCATCGAGCTCTTCGGCGAGGGCTACAAGCCAACGTCCTGTGCGATAATGTGAGGCGCCACTGTCGCCGGTCACGTAATGTCTAATGGCTGTCTTGGGATGTACTGCTTTCCCCTCCTATATATACCCCTTTCTATAGAACAAATGCAAAGCTGTGGGTGCACTGTATGTCTCTCTCTTGTGCGCGGAAGCAGAGAAAAGCTTCGGTCCCTACTTGCGCCCACAGCTGCTTTCCATTCATTCCGACGCCGCTTGCGCCACGTCCAACGCTTTTTGGAAAATTGCCCGCAGGTCGGCCGTGTCTTCGAGGCCGACGCTGACCCGTAGCAGGTTCGGGTCGACGCCTAGCGACTCGCACCACGACAGCTCGTTGTAGTGCGCCAGTACGACGTACGGCGACGTCAGCGTGAAGTTGGTGCCCAGGCTGGGGCCCTTGGCCGTCGCCAAGGCATCGTAAAAGACCATGGCCTGCTCCTTGCGCTGGAAGACAAACGACAGCAGGCCGCCGTAGCCGCCGACATGGGCCGGTGGCGTCACGGTCGTCTTGTTGGTCGGGCTGCCAATCCGACACACCTCGTAGTTCTCTCGCCACTTGCTATACTTGGGATAGAACAGCTCCTTGACCAGCGGGCTGGCCTGCAGAACCTCGCAGACCGCCTCGGCATTGGCATTGACGCGGTCGATGCGGTCTCGAAAGTCTCGACTGTTGCGTTCCATGAAGATGACATCCTCGGGCCAATACGCATCCCAGTCATATTCGGTCGTGGCCGCAGCCTTGAGCACGCCGTAGTAGCGGCTGTGGCGGTTCAGCACAAGGCTCCCGCCCATAACGTTGCAGTCGCCCGAGAAGATCTTGGTCAGGCTGCTGACCACCATGTCGGCAAACGGCAGCACGTTAATGTTGCAAAAAGTGCCAATCGTCTCGTCGACGACCACGGCAAAGTCGTAGGCGTCGGCCAGCTGGCGGATGCGCGTCAGGTTCGGACACGACAGGAGCGGGTTACCGGGGAACTCGCAAAACAGAGCCAGGAAGCGTTCGCCACCCTTGAGCCTCGTCTCCAGATCGTCCAGGTCCTCCTCAGACGCGCGCCCGTAGAACAGGCAGCCGGCCCCGAACTTTTGCAAGATCTTGAGCGTGTCCACATAAGGGAAGCCAAAATCGATGCTCTTCAGGTCGGACTGGTCTGGCCGTCCAACCAGCAGGTACCGGTGCGCGTTGAAGACGGCATTCATGCCGCACGGGTAAAGGTACACGTCGTCCTCGGCAATGTGATCGGTGCCACGGGTGTTTCTGGCACTGCCCTCGGTCGCCGCTGTCTCCGGCAGCCGGTCGAGATCGACCTCGTTGTCCGCCGTCAGCGCGCCTGTGATGCGCCGCCGGATGGCCGCCCCGGCCCGTCGCACAAACGACAAGTCGAGGTTACGACCGAAGCGCTCTTCCAGAAACAGGGCCGTCTCGTCCTCGTCCACGCGGCTGTCTCGGCTATCCGGGCTGTGCCCCGGCGACAGCGGCGTCATCGGCCGGTCGCTGGGAGAATGCTCGTTGGTGGGCGACATGGGCTGACGGTAGCGCTTGGGGCCGCGGAACGGCTTCACACCGTTCGCATTCTGGGCCGCCGGTGCCGCAGCTGGTACCGTTGCGGAAGTCAGAGAAGGCGAGAGCGCAGACGGCACGAGGCCGCTATCGGCCTGTCGTGTACCACGATGGGTGCCGGCGTTGTCCGGCATGCGCGTCAGCAGGCCCTTGGCGAACAGTTTGTGGCAATATTCGGCACGCCGACTAGAAACACCATCGCCAGAGTGCTGCCAGTACTGTTTCGCAAAAGGGAAGGCTTCGGGGTTGAAGACGACGGCCGAGATGGTCGGGGCCAGGGGGCGGAACGGCGCCGCATCCGGCCGGGCGGGATCCAGAGCCAGATGGACGACAGATATGCCTTCCAAAACAGACGGAGGGGAGGCCATTTTCCGAGTAAAGGCGAGGCATCGCGCAGCAGCCTTGCGGCTGGGGAAGAGCATTGCAGTTTGGCCCGGAATGCCGTACTGCTGGGCGATGCTGGCGGCAAAGGCCTGGATGCTCTTGTGCACGAAGAATCTGTGAGAGTTCCCAGGTTAATGGCCTGTGCTCCCCACGCATCTGCCTCCTGGCAGAACCACCAACCTTGGGTAGCCCGTCGCCAACCGCGAAATGACCCACGCCTCGCCCTCTTCGTAGCCAACATTGGCTGCCCACGTCGGCAGGGATACGCTGACGGCCTGCCCATTATGTTAGCCGTCCTATCCGTTTGCTCGGAGAGGAATCGCACGTACATGTTCCGTGTCCGGTGGGATGGACTCGCCCAACCCGATGGAGGCCATTTCGAAGAACGGAACGGGGAGAGGGATGTCAATGCAATGTGCGTCTTTGTCGTGAGGATGGTCCAGCAAGATCCTCTGTGCCCAGTGAGTGATATCAAATCCAAAAACTGGCGTCGAGTGACTCAATCGGCCGAGTTCAATTGCCCAGCTGTTCAGTTGCAGCGGCAGAAAAGCGAAGCGGCCAGTTGTAGAAAAATAGATTTAGATACCAATGCCAAAACCCCTCCACGCCGGGCTGTGACTCAACGATCAGATCCGATCCGTGTTTCCAGAAAGGCCGCAAAAACTTGTCTACGCGTTTTTGGTCTTCATTTGGGATCGAACCAGCAAAGAAGCATTCCTTACTTTTCAGGGGGGAAGGGACATCGGCCCGGCACTTCCTCTTTCGGCCGACTATCGGAGGCAAAAAAATCTGGGCCTGCGGTCTTTAGGTTGCCACTTGTTCCAGTCTTCCCAAATTCCCTCTTATTATTCTACAGCGCAAGAGCATAGGCTGGTAGTCGGCATTCAAGCCTGTCCTGCTCGTCTCTGCTCCTTCTCCAACCGTACAACAAAGCAAAGCGCCCCATAGAGTGTGAACCGGTACCACAAAAAAACAATCCACCATAATGCCAATGTGAAATACAACATGAAGTCGTTGCAGGAAATAGCCTACTCAATGGTACCGTCCTCGGCTACCCACGCAGCTGATGCTGTCGCTGGGCGCGACACTGTCGTTATCGTCAAAAAGCATAGGGTCATTTCCTTCGTCGTCGCTCGGGTACGTGTCCCACCGAGCGTGGCTGCTGCCCACGCCGCTGGGCGGCAGAGGCACGTCGCGAGCTGAGCGGTAGCTGCCAGTCCGGCTGGCGGAACGGTGCACGGCAGCGCTGCGGCTAGCGCTTGGCGGCGCGGACGGCTGGCGGCTGCTGGCCCGAAGAGTGGCCCCGGTGCGGTGGCTGCGGGACGACACGTAGCTGTCCCGATCTCCTCCGGTGGGGGCATCAAATGTAGCGCTGCGGCGAGACAGCGGGGGGGCATGAGGGCTGTCGTACTGTGACTGTGCCCGGGCTTCATACTGCGCCGGCGCCCGGGGCTCGTATTGGGACTGTGCCCGGGGTTCGTACTTTGATGGCGCTCTAGGTTCGTATTGGGACGGCGCCCTGGGTTCGTATTGGGATTGGGACGGTGCCCGGGACCCGTCATGCCGAGAAGGGGCACGAGATTCGTGCTGAGAGAGAGCATGGGAACCGTCGTACCGCGATGGCGCTCGGGGGCCGTCCTGGTGGGACGGCGCCCGCGAGCCACCGTGTCGCGACGGGGCCTGAGAAGCCTCGTAGCGAGATGGTGCGTAGCTGCCGCTGCCATACCGAATCTCGCCCTCGGGGAGGAGCAGCGGCGGTGCGCGGCTTGCCGGAGCGTCGCTGAGCGCTCGGGAGCGAGAGCGGCTGCTGGATCCGTGCCGGCGCGACGACGAACTGTGGCCGTCGCCGTAGTCGAAAAGCTCCTCAACCTCCCGGCTCGGCTTCCGCGAGCTAGCTCGCATGCCCTCCTGGGCGCTGTACCGCGAGGGCGCGTAACCCGGATAGGGATCCGGGAAGGTGGAGCGACGCTGGAAGCTCGGAGCCGACGAGGGCTCCTCGAACGGTCGGTTGCGCGACGATCTGCCAGACATGACAGAATATGTGAGGGCCGCGCCCGCTACCGCACCGACAGCGGCCATGCCGAGCATGCCGGCCATACTGCCGGAATGCTCACGCGACGGCTCCTGCGCGACCGCAGAGGTGGTGGCGGCGCGGCGCAGGTTGCTGCCAGGATGGTAGCGTCTGGAGGGGGAGGACTGGGAGGCAGCTTCGGCATAATAGTCCGTTGTATCCTGGTACCGCGAGTGGCTGTCCGAGTAGGCCGGCGGGTGGCGGTCGTAACTGATGACGCGGGAAGATTCCGGGTCTGCGGATGGGTGCCGCCGGGACACGACTGACCCCCCGTAAGGCGAGGCATAGCTATAGGTCGGGCGGTAAGCAACAGCCATGATGTTGCCGTCAGGGTCGGTGACGCGGGCGCACACGTCGCTCTGGTCAAAGGGCTTCGAAGCAGCAGCCGCAATAACGGTTGCGGAGGCGGATGCGTCGAGACTGTCGCGGCTGCCGATTACAGCGGAGGACCGTGGATAGGCTTTTAGGGCTGCTGCGTGGAAGTCGGTCACGGCATCCACTGAGCTGGCAGTAAAAACAAGCTGGCAGGTGCGTAATGGGCGATCAGGCGATGGGACCACCTGGCGGAGCTGGAAAAGAGGTTCGCGAGAGCCGGCGGATCCGAACGTGAGGCACTGTGTATAGGAAGGGGAAGACGAGCAGGAGGAGGAGGAGGAGGAGGACGCGAGAGCAGGCAGAGGGGCCAGATACCGAATTCCCAAAGGTTGAGCGATGGCCGCGTAGAAAGAGGAGGCCGAGGGCAGACGGCTGACTTCAACGACGGGTATCATTAGGGGAGAGAGACCAAGCGGTGGAGCGAGTGTGGCAGGGAGAGCTGTGATTTGTCTTCCGAGCGGTGGATCGGCCGGGGTTGACGGGAAGGGGGGGCAAAGGACGAGGTCTCAGCGGCTACTCGTACTTGTAGGTGGTGTGGACCAAGCGGCAGGAAACAGGATCCCGTACTGTGTATGTACGAGTACGAGTACCTTGGAAGCCCAGCAAATGCCAAGCCTGTCCAGGTACCGATATTGTCGGGTCCGTGGCGAGCCGTGACGAGAGTGAGTGGTGTGGTGAAGTTACCTCAGGCGTGAGGGAGCAGCTGTCAAAAATCGGGCAGCGTCCACTCGCTCGCACGGCGGCCAGCACGGTTTTTATCTGCCTCCGTCGAGCTGGCATTGCTCATCCGCACCATCGCCCAGGCGGGTCTCTCTGCCAGCGCATGGACCCAGCCAACACTCCCCTCTGGCCCTTGGGCCGTCTTGTCTGGGGCCTTGGGCACTTGTCGTGGATATGAGCAGCTCGCCTCGAGACCAGCCAGTGGAGGAGAACTGCATCCTTCGTAGCATGCAAGTGGAGGCGCCGAGGCGTTTCTGGCTGACCGCCACCTGGATCGGTTGGTATGCAATATTTCTCAACCCACCATTATTTCCGCCCCACATGTCCTGCTACAAGTAAAATACGAGTCAGATACCTGCAGTCATTTGTGACCAGGGCTGCCTCACTGCGCTAGCGTGCGCTTACGACGTAGGTGTGCGGAGACAGTACAGCGGCCGCTGTTCTGTTTGAGTGCCCCATTGCACCGGCGACGGGGAGGGTGGGTGGCGCAACCAGCATCTACTCCGTACTCGCACTCGTCTTTGCAAGTATCTTACAAGTACTCATCGCCTCTGTTGGGCCGTAACAAGATTTTGACTTTTCCAGACACGGCCTTTTACAGATTCCAGGACAACGCTCGACAGGAACACAGCGGCGTGCCTTATCACTCGTAAGATACGTACAGACGGGACAGACGCGCAGTGCTTCTACTCTGTGAGGCTGTTTCTCCGTCCGTCGGCCGCCGCTCGTTGTAGAAGGCGTCATGTGGCCATCCCTCCACAAGGACCATTTCCGTCCACTACAAGTACTCGTACTCGTATCCAAACGCTAACGAACATGGTGCACTAACCTAACCACACGCGCTCCAGACCAGCCAGTGGATCTGGTCCTGGTCGTTTTGGCGGCCTCAGCAAACGTCTTGGCAACGACAGCGTCGTGCAATATGTACGATCGGGCGAGTCGGATGCATGGTTCTACATTTATGTGCACATATCAGGCACGTGAGGCCACTTTGGGGGAAACCATTCCTACCCAATCAGCCGACGACAAGACCCTCGATACAGGAGAGCTTAGCTATTGATAGACAAACGGCGGGGCAGACGAGGCGGATGCGAAGAGTGGCCGGGAGCCGGGCTCGACCATACTTGCTTCGGGTGCCAGCCGGGATGGCAAACCCCTTTGATCCTGATTGAGTGCTCGTACGTCGTATGCCGGAGAGACCGTTTCTACTCGTAGTCGTTGCGCCCTGATGCATTAGACCATATCAGAATTGTCCAAGTATCTCATCTCACTCAGACTCATCCTGGGGGGTGGAGCACGCTCGGCTCACACGAGCTGGCCCGGTGAGCCTGTCTTCGAGCTGCGGACTCGACTTCATAATGCGCCCTGAAAATACTCGCAATCGTAGTTCGGTCTTTTTTATGTCGTAATATTGTATTCCTTGTTCTTGCCCCATTTCGGGCAGGTCGGGTTACGAATAGCCCTTGGTCGGGTATCCTTGCAGACTGTACAATGACCGGCCAATAAGACGCCACAAAGCCGAGGGACAGCAGGATATCCGAAAAGGGGACCGCTGCTCCGTCGTGATTCTTCCCATGCAACATCTGCAGCACTCGGATCGTGTTTCAGTCACCCATGTAGGTTTACTCGTACTCGTACGCCATCTTGTAACTTATCATTCGACAGGACAGTAACTGTCACCAGCCAAGATTTTCTTATCTTACACTGAAGCCCAGCCGAGCTTTCGCATCAGCCGAAGCGAGGGAATCCATGCTCACCACATCTCCTTAATCCAGCCAAGTCCTAGCCCACCACATAAAGCCCACTAAAGCGAGGCCCTTCTCTCGGTGCCTTTCCCCGTGAGCCATGTTGCTCGCTGGCCGCTGCAACCGACGTTGAGTGCCGACTGCTACCGGCTGCGCGAGATATAGCCAAAAGGACAGAGAAAAAAAGAAGACAGAAAGAAATGTGGAACAAGTTGAAGTGCCCCATGCAAAGAATCACACCCGAAGGCGGACTCTTGGATCCAGTGTTGAACGCCCCATGTTTTGGTTGCAAAAACAGCAGATAGCGCAAAGCACAGATCGACCCAAGTACTCCAGACAAGGTGGTTTGGCTGGGCAAGTTGCTGCGATGTTGTATCACAATACCGACCCAGCGCCAGCCAAGCTGTCGTAGAACATCGACAAATATCACCAGGCCAAGCGCGAGCGCTGAAAAGTGTTCAGACTCGCACCTGGCCGGTTTGGTCCCAACCCTCTGTTTGTGCCCTCACCTTCCCAAGCCTTTCCTACTCTTTCTTCTCCGCGGCCAGGCGGGACACGGGGCACGCTAGATAATATCCCAGGCATCTTCTGCGGCATGGCAGAACTTGCTGCAAGCAACGCTCGCCGAGAGACTGTAATTGCTGATGGAAATCTTGTCGTCAACATACTCATCCGCGAAGTTGTCGGGGCCCTTGGCCATGGCACCGACAAATACGCAGATGCTCTGGTTGGAATCCAGGCTGTCGACGTAGTCACGCACGCGTAAGACCTCGGCATCGTAGCTCAAAGTCACCTTCCTGCAGTTTGGCGGTAGGTGGTCCGTGATTGGATTCTTTATCACCCGGAGAAGCTTTTCCTGCGAATTAGTAGACCGGATAGACAGCCGGTGGAGCAGCTGCACCATAAGACCGGCAAATCGCTTGAAGGTTCTGGGTATCCGGACAGACGGCGACACTTCGATCAGCACGTCTTTTGCCGTGAGAATGTAGATCTGCAATTTGCCGGCTTTGTTGATTGGCGAATCGAGCAAAGTGAGCAGACACTAAGCGGCAAGAGCAGAAAACCCTTAGCAAGAAAGCTCATCCGGTCTGGTGCAAGGAAGATTTTTGAGCAAACCTGATGGGTGATGTCGGGCCGAGCGTCGCTAATGTCTCGGTTCATCTTGCGCATGACACCAATGTGTTCATCGCTGTTGAGTAGAGAATACTTTTCATCTCTATGGCCAGGACGGTTGGACGTGCTGCTCTGCGAGGCAGCCCGATACGTCTCTAGACTGGCATTGGCGAGAACAACAATGAGTCTCCTGGAGTCGTGGTCGGTAGAGGCGATAGGGTGATGTTGCTCTGCGACAAGCTGCGGTAGTGAAGGGGGCGGCAGAGACTGGGTTCCTGTCATTGGTGGCATCATCAGGACCGTGCTCTCTCGTGGAGTTTCTCTCCTTCACCGCCTCTAGAGTTGTGATCTTCTTTGCTCGTTCTCTCTGGTTCGGTCTCTGTTCAATCTCTGCCGAGAACGTGAACCCACTGCGTGCCCTCCCAACAGTATGTAAAGAACTGCGAGACAGGTTGCGAGAAGGAAAACGAAACAGCGACAACAGTACGCGCGAAGCACAGTCTCCACAGGCCGTTGCCAGCGCATAGGCGGGGTATTGAGCTTTGTCACAACTTTTGTATTCAAGAGATGCACTTACGTTGTCTTTTGCCGGCTCGGTACTCTGGGGACGACATGGTTTTCCGAAAGATAAATGCAGGGATACTGAATGGTAATGACGAAGTCGACGTTCTTCCAAAGATTTGAAATGAGTAATAGGGGTATAAGGGTTAGAATATAAGATTTTTGGGAAAGTGTAGAGGAAGGGAAATTTTGTTGAGGGTTGCAGAAAAATGATTGGAACTAAAAGTCACGGGAGCAGGTCCGGCATCGCACAAAGAGCTAATGGGTCTAGACTCTAGATATGGGAAAGGGCAGTTGTATGGCGCTCGCTGTTTATTACTTTGCTTCTACAATGAGACTTTGTGGCTGGCACAAGCATCGCTGTTGATGTCCTCTAAACCGTTCGGTGCATTAATTCGGCATCTATATACCAGAGGCCAGGCTTCGATTTAAAAGTGTATGGCTTGTGCATGAAAAATAGCGTGTTAAGATACGGTTGGGAGTTGGCCGACCTGTGGTCCCGTTACGGTTGTGATATCTGTGGCGGTGCACACTGACTAAGGGTGTGGCGCTATGGACCGTTTTGGGCTTCTCATTGGCCGAACCCGTGTATCAATCCATAATCCCGAAGTAGAACTTTTCCTGTCTACCGATCTCTCTGGTCTTGACGGACACGGCTTCCCGGCGACGACTATCACCAATCGCCGAACACCGCATACGGCCAACCGAGATGTCGAGACACCTCATTGCCGCCACTCAGCGGGCTTTCCGCGAGATGCATGGCGTCGTCGTCTCTGCGGGCCTGATGGAGAAGACCGTAAAGGTCCGCGTCGGCCATCAAGAGTACAGCAGTCGAGTGCAAAAGGTTTAATCTATGCCCAGTCGACCTAGCGGCTGACCCTAGATTGCGGGAGTCTGTCGCTAACCCTACCACGTACAGCTGTTTAACAAACCACAAACATATCTCGTCCACGACCCCAACGACAGCGTTCGCACCGGTGACGTGGTCGCCATTAGCGCCGGCTGGCGGACCTCCAAACAAAAACGGCATGTCCTTCAGCGTATTATCGCACCAGCGCAGATACCATTGGAAGATCGACCCCCCGTGCAGACTGAGGCTGAGCGCTGGGCAGAGGCGCTTGCAAAACGAGCCGCGAAGGAAGAGCGGCGTTCGGTGATCATGGCGGCAAGGAATGCGGCCAAAGAAGCAGAGACGCACTCGCGCCGACAGAACAAAAAGCAGCAGAAGGATCTGGCCAGGCAGCAGGAACAGCACGAGCAGCAAGAACAAGAGCCAGCAGCAATAATCTCTTGACGCAGCGCATAATCACGTGCTCTTGTGTCCGTAGTAGAGAGCAGCTTTGGAATTGAGGAAGGAATGGTCAGAGGGCGGGTGAGACTCTTCTTCAGAGACAGCATAAAACATGCTGCTTTTTGTAAGAGCCGGCCAAGCCTCTGATCGGAAGCCCGACGGGTCCAGCGCCAATTTATATGTACACTACCCTGTACGTCATATGCACGATAACGGAAAACAAATGAAACTCCAATGCCAACTGTTCCGTGCCGCGGACTTATATATACAACAGCATTGAGTAGCTGCCATAATTTCTATTTCCAATAATAGATAGGACAATCGAGGTATGCGTGTGTGTCTACCCTCCGCGCTCACCGAACTCTCGTGACCAGTCTTCATATTCCTTTAAGCCGGTTTTGCTGACGCTAGGCCGGATAGTCTGCAGGCTGGCGACGAAATCAGACAGTTCTATGGGCCGGATCTCGTCCATTTTCATCATGAGAAGAGCCTCGCCCAATGACCGCAACGGGCCCATGGCTGCATCCTTGGCAAGAGCAGTGATGTCGGAGCCCGAAAACCCTACACAGATAACCATCAACATTAGGAGGGATAGCGTACGAGGGACCAGTACATACCATCTGTAAGCTCAACTAGGCTGTTAATGCCGTCGTCGCTCAAGTTGTGTTTTTGTTGCCCAAGCAGGGTCCGAAACTGCACGGCCCTCGTCTCGGCTTCAGGAAGCGGAATATACTGCCGTCTGACAAATCGTCTTCGCGCTGCTTCGTCAATCGCCCACGGCAGGTTGGTTGCGGCCAAGACTAGCACCCTGCTTGCATCGCCGCTGCGGCCTGCATCCTTGTCTTCGCGTCCAGCGGCGGCACGCTGAAGATCGCTCCATTGAATCAAGAATTCCGTCTTGATGCGGCGAGTTGCCTCGTGCTCACCCGACCCAGAGCGCTGGGAGAGGATGCTGTCGATCTCATCCACGAAGATGATGCTCGGTGCCAGCGTCTTGGCCAACGCAAAAAGCGCGCGTACCAGCTTTTCCGACTCGCCAAGATACTTGCTTGTTAGGCTGCTTGCCGAGATGGAAAAAAAAGTCGATTTTGATTCCGTTGCGACAGCGCGTGCCAGCATCGTCTTTCCAGTTCCTGGTGGCCCAAACAGAAGCATGCCCGTGGCCGGCTCTCGGAGACCCATGAACAAATCGGGTCGTAAGAATGGATACACGACAGCCTCACGGAGAGCCTTCTTTGCGGGTTCCAACCCCGCAATATCCCCCCAATGGACGATATCACCATGCACAACTATCTCGTTTAAGATTTGCTTGGCGGCTTCACCGTCCACACCAGGAGGGAGATGCTTGAGAATCGACAGCTTTTTCGTTTTCCAGGGTATGCCTTCTGCGCCCTCTCCTTCTTTGTCGAGTGACTCGCCGTCATCCAGTTTGTCAGAATCCTCGCTAGACGAGGGTTCTAGTCGCACGTCCGCCAGGAGGTGAGAAGCTTCGTTTGCCCCATGCGCACGCGAATCCGTATTTGGCCCTGAGTTTTCCCTTCCTCGTATCTTTCTCCGACGAACAGTATGCGTCCCAGTTGCCGTGTTCCTTTCTACCGTGGACAACGGTGTCGAGGCCAGATTGCCCAGGGAGGTGCTTGAGTGGGCATTCCGCCGCAGCTCAACCCGAGTAGTTGGGGTGCTACCCCCAACAGGCGGCCGAACGCTGCTCTGCTTGCCGTGGCTTCCGGAGACGTGATCCGAGTTTGTTTCCGAGTCTCTTCTTTCAAGGGCAGACATCGAAACACTCGCCGCCGCCTTCGACCTTTGATCAGACGACGAGCGCTTTGAGCGAGGCGAGTCTGCACTGGTTTGTAACGAGCGACTGACAGCGCTTGCTGCGGCATTCAGAGATAGCGGAGAAGGTCGATGGGGCACAGCGTATTCCCTCGAGCGGCGAGGGTCAACGGTTGCAGTAGTAGAGTCGAAGCTGCTTTTGGTGGATAGGACAGGGACTGAGTCAGCAACAGGTGCTTTTGCAACAAGGCGCCTGGAGTTGCTGTCCCAGTGCAACGGAACACGGCTGGGACTTGGCGAGTCCTCCGGCAATCTCCCGCCCTGCCCTTGATAGGACGATGATGACTGGTCAATAGACGATCGTGCACTGTCTGCTTTTCCAGACGATAGGCCCAACGCACTCCACGCCAATGTAGCCGCCTTGCTCGCACCCAGACGCTCGGATGTAGCCCTTGAAGTTGACGACCGTGAGCTCCTCTGGTGAGCCTCGCCAGAGTTCCCTGTTCGCAAAGTGGGCCTCAATACGTGTTGCTTCTCCCGCGCAGGCGACCTAGAAGACTTATTTGCGAGCGGGACCCGTCGGGAAGGAGAAACGTCTGGGTCCGGGTCTTTGAACGGATCACTCTGAGGCTGCAATACTGTTCTGCTGTTGTCGTTGTTGCTTTTATGGAGTCTAGCCCCAGTCTGGCGAGGCGGGTCTGTGTCGTGCAATGCCGTTTGAGGATGTGACACTGGTCGACGTGGAGGCACAGGCGGGAGAGGGCGCGACAGTTCCCCGTATGTCACCGCTGGTATCGTTCCACCGCCTATCCAGCCTTCGCCAGCAGCAGAGCTCGGTCCTTCACCCGAACTAAGCGGATCGCCTGCCGTTCTGGCGGGACTCTCTCGACCGTAGCGGTCATCATGACGAGACTGTTTCAAAGCCTGAAGAAGATCGACGCGTTCCTGGGCTTGGTATTCCAGCTCCCGGAGACTGTTGGCCAGTGACTTTTCGCTTTCGGAAAGCGCTGCATATTCAGGGATCACGGTTTCGGAGCACTGGTGGCGTATCTGGCTGACAGCCGCCCTCCAGCATCTCATGGCCTCTTCTTCGTTACCCTGTCATAGGAGTCAGCCGTCAACTTCTCTGTCATCGGAAGCGCCAGGAGGTTTCTTACCTGTCCCTCATAGTAGACTGCAGTTGAGCACTTCAGGTAACCCTCCTCATATATCCGCCGTAGGCTAGAGGTTGCTGGGGTCCCACTGTGCAGCATCTTGCTGCAACCGCTATCGCTGGGAGCATACGTATTCGACGTCGATAACTCGAAAGAGTGGCTTCACCTATGCAGCGACATAGGGTTGGGGCAGATATTTCCAGGTGACGGGGGCGCAGGAGTAGAAGATGTGGAATACGGCGTCGATTGTTGTCAGACTAGCATGGACAGGAGCTGAACGACGCCGAGAGCAGGTGGGGTACCTAGTGACGTATACAGCAAGACAGTCACTCGGATAGATGCATACGAATTTATACCACAAAGCGATTTCATTCCGATCAACTCAGCACTTTCTTTGTCATAACACGGAATGTAAATTGTGTAGCGCATCTTGTCTCATATGCCTAAGCACGGAGGGCCTAAGAAAGAAGTACCCGGATCTCAATGCTTGTGCGCGGAAAAAGCGTCCGAAGCGCCACGTCCGGGCTCTCGCCATCGTTGTCCCCAGAGAGGCTATCGATGGCGTCGAGAATCTTCTCTACATGCTCAAAATTGACACAAAATCTCTCAGCGGCCTCCTCTGTCACCTGTCTAGTGCGTCTTGGGTCTTGAAGTGGCTTGAGATTCTCAATGGCATCGACCAAGGCCGACGGCAAAAAGTCATCCAAGTATTGACTCTCTTCAGCCAGGGCATGGGGCTGTAAGACACTCAGCTTTATAGCCTTGTGCAAGTCCTCCGTGCTCTCTGCCTTGAGCGAGCCTAGCGCGGAAAATAACTCCTCGAGCCCAGACTGCTCGCAGAAGAATTCATACTGCCACTTGACAAGGGCGGTTGCCTTGTTGTCGATATCGGCTTGCAGATTGGCAGCCCGACTGGCCGTGAAGTCGTACAATGCTAGCGTTTCGCGAGCGGCTGCGAGGCAGTTCATGATAAAAATATACTTTTCCAACGGCTCTTGTGCCCTACCCGCCATCTCTTCGCAGCCGGCTAAGAATGGATCCAGCGCTCCTTCGAGAATGGCGGCGAAGTCGGCCTCTCGGCTTCCGGGAGGTGCAAGCGATGTGTCGTATGTTTTCATTATAGAGACGAGCTGTTTTAGGGCAACCTGAAGGAAGTCTGGCGGTGCCAGATCTGATGGAGCTTGGCTAAACTCCCCCTGAAGCGCCACCACATGATCGCGCACCAGAGACCGGAAATGACGGAGAGAGTCGGCTTCGAGGCTGTGGAGGGAATCCACGAGGCCGATTTTTTCGTGGCCATCGTCGACTGGATTGGCGCCGCTCCTAGGGTTGGTGGAGAGTAGTTTTCCAAATGTGAGGCGGTAAAAGTTTAGCAGGTTGACGAGTTTGTAAGCCAGGATAGTATCTTCGTTGATTTGAATGACCTGGGCCATGCGTTGGCGGAGGATCCGAGTAACGCCTGTCAGGTCACGATCGACGAGATCATTGAGGGCCTTGATAGGATCAAACGCGGGCGCTTCCTCGCCCTCTCCTTCAGATGCGAGGAGCCAGGCCTCTGTCTCTCGGCCTTCTTGAACGCCTCTGGCTAGTTCGCCACCGTCTCCCACAAACAGGGCCTCTAGCGCTTCTCTCTCGCTAACAGCGGCGGAGTGCACCCACGCAAGCATGTCTCCAGCATACCGCAACGGGTCGTGAGCGGCCAACTCGATGGGTTTCACGGATGACAGAGCCTCCGAGCCAGCCTCACTGCTGCCCGTGAGCGCACTGTAAAACGCATCGGAAAGTATGCTCTCACGGGCCTCGGCAAATGAGTTAAGATAGCTTTGAAACAGGGCCGGGCGTTCAGCAAGAACGCGAAGAGCGCGGCTCATAGACGAGCTTATCTGCGGATTCTCGAGGTTGAGATGCTTAAATTCCTTCTGGACCCATTTGTAGAGCTTCTGGAATCCGAGGTTGATATTCCTAGACGTCTGCTCCATGATCTCCGGGCCAAGCGACGGGTTGTCTTCGAAGCCGAGTAGGACTTCGCAATCCGTGCTAATCTTCTTTGCCTTGTTCAGAATGGTAAAAAAACGGTCATCCAGTGGCTCGGCAGTCAACGTCAGAGAAGCGATCTCATCCTCGGTGAGAACGAAATGGCTGACAAAGGCGTTCAGAAGGTGCCGTCGAGTCTCTGCTTTCCGCCGGCGGTCCATTAAGTTTGAGGCCTCATCTAGAACTGGCTTGGTGGTTTCGTGTGCAGCAGTAATCTCAGCTTTCATGCTACGGTATGTCGTGTTCAGCGCGTTTATGGTGTTGCCAATCCGGCGGAGTTGCTACTTTCTGTCAGACGGAGCCCCGCATGCAATAAAAGATGCAAGCTCACCTCTGCAACCCGGCCGAACTCCGTGATGACCTCGCCATTGCTCTCGATGACCTCCCGCTGTATGTCCAGTCGGAGTCGGCGCCTCGTTTCCGCGGTGTTCTGGATATGTCTCTCGTCGAGCAGGGCAAGCGAGTCGCGAAATTCAGAGTCTGTGTAGGACGCCGAAAGAACGGACGATACTTTGCTCGTGAGAGGATTGCCAAATCCCTTGAGTGGCGTCGAAGATGGTGTCCGCGCCGAGGAAGACGAGAGCGAGTCGGCCTCGCCTAGAGGGGATTCTGTAGCCATGCTCACAAAAGGAAGTGGCGATCGGACAGAGCATTCCAGAAGCTAAACTACAGTCCACATTTCGAGCGCGGCGCACAGCCGAGGGCGGAATCGCACGTTCAATGGATGTTGCTCAGAGATGCATTGTTGGTCAAATTGGTCGTGGGTAAGCTGATGAGTCGCCCTTCACCGCCTGCCTAACCAACGCTAGCTCGTCCAGTCCACAACTCGTAAAAACGTCATCGTGCACAGAGTAATAATAGCTTCTTCCCAAGACCGCGCTTGACGTGCCTGGTGCTCCTTGGGAGCGAGGGAGGCCTACTGGGCAAGAGCCAATGCAGTACGGGATGCTGCTGCGGCAGCGGTTTTGTAATAGCCAACTTCGAAGATCATACAGACTGCACTTGGTTATCGTAATCCTCCAAGCCAGTCAACTTAATGCCTGATATGTCAGGAATTTACGATAGAAGCCTAGCCGGCCACTATTACTATTGCATAACCTGTATTACAGAGCCTACCCCCCGAAGCTAGTTGCGGGCCACTTCCCCCCCACAAGCAAGGCAACCACCTGTATTGACCATCTGACTTGGCCACACTGGTGACTCGACCTCTTTCCTACCTCTAACTGCCAGTTGCGCAGCAAACAAGCGAATCGCCTCGTGATCAATTCGAATGGTTGGCAGATCCTCTCGAGCATGCCAACTTCTTGAGTCAGCCTCGGTCGACTTCCTCAAGTGACCGTTGCTGTCCGCGAGATATGATCCACCGACGACTTGTGTCCACGTCACTCCGAGACTGCATTGACAAATCGTTTATCTCGTTGTGACTGCACAAACAGCGATGACGTCCAACATCTTCTCTCGGTTTGGCTCCTCCGGTCGGGGAGACCGGCCGTTCTACCAAGGGCTGGGGAACGAGGGGGGCGACGGACACGATTTGGACGATGAGAGGCGGGCCGGCTTCGCGCTGGACGAAGAGAATTTGAACCAGCAGTTCCAGGACTATGATCTTGAGAACGCAGAGGCTCTGGACCTCGACGGCAGCCGGGCCACGATCGCCAGCACGGCCGGTCCTGCACCGACGAGCAATGTGCCGGCACGAACACGCGCGCGACCGCGAAACACGTCGCGAACGCGGTGGGCAGGCTTGGATGATGACGGCGATGACGACGTGCCGGGCTCGTTGCTCGTGGAGGCACACAACGACCACGCGCCGCTGCCACCACTGCTCAAGGCAGCACCTCTCCGGTCCAATGCGCCCGACCCGCGAGGGCCCCAGCCAAACCGGGGCACTGGTGCTGTTCCGGGGGCGAGCACGAAGAGAAACCGGGCACTGTGGGAGACCGTGCAGAACCAGCAGCGCTTGCACACGGAGGAGGCGGCTGGTGGCCGGTTTGGCGTGAATGCTGAGGCTAGCGGCCGCATAGCTGCGGCGGGCGCGACGAGACCTGGTAATGTGCTGCTCTCCTACTTCAGGGCGACGGGCGGCAGACGAGGCGGCAATCCGCAGGACGTGGCAATGTGGCGATGGGCCAATGTGACCAACCTCGATAACTTTATCCGGGACGTCTACAACTACCACCGAGCCTGCGGCCTACGGTGTATCCTGGTGGAACGCCTCCTGCATCTTGTGTGAGTAGCTCCTAGGAGGCTGCGCGTGCGTATTTCGGGCCGTCTTGCTGACCGTGTTGGACAGAAACGTTGCCTTTGTGGCTGTCTTCCTGACCTTCCTGACTCAGTGCATTGACTACTCCAAGATTCGGGGGAGCACACAGATGTCCGAGATCCTTGTTCCCCAGTGCACAAAGCAAATGTCCTGGGTCTGGAATCTGGGGCTGTGGCTGTTTGCGTTTTATTTTGTGTGGAAGACGATGCAGTTTTTTATTTTCGACATGCGCCGGCTGCTCAACCTGCGCGACTTCTTTGTCTATCTGCTTCAGATTCCCGAGCACGACATGCAGACGGTTTCGTGGCAAGATGTCGTCGTCAAGATCATGGCGCTGCGAGACCAGAACCCAAAGACGGCCACGAACATGACGCGACTGCAGCGGGAGTGGATCGGTAGCCAGTCCAAGGAACGGTTGGACGCACACGACATCGCCAACCGGCTGATGCGCCGCGAGAACTATCTGATTGCGATGTTCAACAAGGACATCCTCAGCCTAAACATCCCCTTGCCGTTCCTGCGCAACACGCAGCTTCTGACGCGCACGTTGGAGTGGACGCTCTGGTTCGCGGTGCTCGACTTCGTCTTTGACGAGCGTGGCCAGGTCAACCAGGAGTTCCTCAAGGCCAGCCGGCGTAGCCAGCTGAGCCTGAAGCTCAAGTCGCGCTTCCTTTTTGCTGGCTTCATGAACCTGCTGCTGGCCCCCTTTGTTGCCTGTTATCTAGTCGTCATCTATTTCCTGACGTACTACAATGTACGTGTCCCCAAACCCCCGGCCGTCTTGTCTGTTTCCGCCGCTTGCTCACTCGCCTCTAGGAGTACCAGAAGAACCCTTCGGCCCTGGGGGCTCGGGCCTACACGCCGCTGGCAGAGTGGAAATTCCGAGAGTTCAATGAGCTGGATCACTTGTTCGAAGAGCGCTTGAACATGTCGTATCCCTTTGCGACGCGATACCTGGAGCAGTTTCCGAAGCGAAAAACGGAGCAGGTGGCCAAGACGGTGGCATTCATTGCCGGCTCGGTGATGACCGTTCTGGCCATCGCATCGCTGGTTGACCCCGAGCTGTTTCTGGGATTCGAGATCACACGCGACCGGACTGTTCTGTTTTATGTGGGCATATTTGCCACCGTCTGGGCGACAGCACGCGGGATGATCACGGAGGAGAACAGCGTTTTCGACCCAGAGTATGCGCTGCGTAACGTGATCGAATACACGCACTACGAGCCGGACCACTGGAAGGGCCATCTGCACAGCCACAGCGTCAAAATAGAGTTTTCGGAGCTGTACCAGAACAAGATCAAGATCTTCCTAGAGGAAGTGGTCAGCATCTTGATTACTCCCCTGATCCTGTTCTCGAGCCTGCCGAAATGCAGCGACCAGATTGTGGATTTCTTCCGCGAGTTTACTATTCACGTGGACGGACTGGGATACGTGTGCTCCTTTGCGGTGTTCGACTTCAACAAGGATGTGAACGGCGTCAACAGCAACACTCAACGGCGCCAGAAGCCGTTCAAGGCCCCGAGCGCAGGTATGGGCATAGGTGCCGGCGTTGGCGCGGGTAGCGATGTGCGCGACGACTACTACTCTACGAAGCACGGCAAGATGGCGGCCTCGTACTACGGCTTCCTCGACAACTATGTTATCAACCCGAAGACGGGCATTCCGGGACATCATCCGCCAGGAGGCGGGCGACACCACTACTCACAGTTCCACCCGCCGCCCGCCTTCCCGGGGCTGAACTCGCCGACGCTGGCGCCCGACATGCAGGGCTCGCGCATGCGATTGCGGGGTGGTGCAGCAGGCGTGCCGCCGCCATCGCTGCGCACACCACGATTCGGGCCGGCCGCCGGCGCGGCCCAACCGTCGCCGATGGCCTCGATCCTTCTAGATCCGCACAACCAGCCGTCTGCATCGACTTTTGCGAGTCGAAGTGTGCATCGGTTGCGGACACGTGGTGGCTATGCCGGCGACGGCGACGCCATCCAGGAGCCGCTCGTGGAGGGCCATAGCGGGGACGACGAGGAGGGCGATCTACCGGACGACGAGCGGCAGCAGCAGAGCGAGGAGTACCAGATGGGGGCCGGGCTGGACGAGTCCACATGGCAGACAGCACCGCCGACGGGACCATCCCGGGAGAGCAGCGGCATGGCCGACGAGACGGACGTGGGCGTGCTTGGCCTGATGTATCAGTTCCAGCAGGCGCACATGAACCACCAGCCGGGCGGTGGTGGACGCTGAGCAGACGGTAGGCAAACGGCAGATGGCGGCAATTGGCCCATGACGGAATTTAATGTATTTTAGGTGTAGGCGTTGGAACGGATTATACTCGTACTGTTGCACTTGTGTGCAGAAAGGAAGGGTCTTGTCCAAAGCTGAAAACGGTCCTACTGTACAGATCCCACGGTCTTATCACTGGCTGGCACCGAGAAAGTGGTGGGTCGGTTTAGCACTCTCGGCCACTAACATGGGGCTCGGGCGCCCTGCTTAGGTACGTAGGGCGGTGAAGTGAGGCGATTCAAGATTCGTCAGCTGGGCTACCGCCCCTGGGGCGTGCCTAGTTCAGTGATAGCCAGGCTAGGGGTAGTCCGCTAACGGACGTGTCATAGCACCGCATCAGACACGCTTCCTTCCTTTTCGGCGGGCATCCTCTATTTCAAAAAAAAAAAACCCCCGAGTGTGAGAGCTGCACGTCCGCCCACCGCAAACGCGAATTATCACATTCACCTCGCTTCGCTTCCTGGCCCGGACTCTTCCTTCGGTGCCGCTTTGGCTTGTGGATCTCTTTGGGCGGCTTTCTCGTTCCCCGCCTACCCAGTGGCTGCCTGCGGCGGCGAGCAGCGGTGGACGACTCCCATCGTAGATCCAATACGCGAAGAAAAGCAGCTCACGTCTCGTTTCTCGTCAGTTTTTACCTTTCTCTGCCGCTTTCTCTCCATCCACTCTCCGCCCTTCACTCTCTCACTCTCGCGCACTTTTGCAGACCCACTCTGCACTCAGTCGTTACCGGGCGCCTTGCGCTCTTGGCCGCCTTCTTTCCATCTTCCTTGCGTCGCCCGAAGACTACTGCAACAAACACATGCCGATATCGAAGTAGCACGACAGGACCTCGACTCCCGCACTACATTCCGCCGTCCTCCGTCCCCCGTCCTCTGCCCATCGCTCTTTTCTTCTCTCCCGGTCGCAGCCGGCCTCCGTCGTCGTCGATCCCCGCCGTGGCCGCCACTGGGGCTTTTCGGTCGCTCGACGTCTGCTCTAGGACACTGAGGGGCATAAACCGCAGCAGCCCTTCAACGCTTCAGTACCCCCTATGGCGAACCACTTCGGCAATGGGTCGGTCCCCAACGGCCTCGGCAGCGTCGATGTTGCTGCGGTCGGTGACGAGCCGCAAGAAGTGATGTTGCCCAAGATCAGCGGTGCCCTCGAGCTCATCTACAACCCACACTCATCCAATCAGACGCGCCAGGATGCCCAAAAGTACCTCGAGGTGGCCAAGGAGACGACGCAGGGCCCGTCCGTCGGGTTCGCTCTGGCCTCCAATGAGTCCAACCCGCCCGTCGTTCGCCACTTTGGCCTTTCCATGCTCGAGCATGCCATCAAGCACAAGTGGGCCTACTTCTCTGCAGAGCAGACATCCTGGATCCGCAACTGGGTGCTACAGCTGGCCCAGAACGTGACCCGCAACGATGCGCCCTTCCTACGCAACAAGGTCGTCCTGCTGTGGGTCGAACTGGCCAAGCGCTGCTGGGCCGCTGACTGGATGAACATGGATGAGCAGCTCTTGCAGCTGTGGCAGCGTCCCGGCGACAACGTGCACAAGGAGCTCGTCCTATACGTGCTCGAGACGCTCTCCGAAGAGGTCTTCATGGGCGACGACACCGTTGTTGCCCTGCGCGAGGGCGTGCTTAGCAAGGCCTGTGTCGACATTTTCACGCCGGCAGCAGTGCTGAACGAATCTTTCCCAAACCGGTCGCGTGTCCCAGCCGTTCGTATCGGTGAAGAGGGCTGGCTGGTCCGCGTCTGCGATCTGCTGCAGAGCTGTCTTGGCGCCGACGTGCAGAACAACGACGAAGCCCGCAGCTGTGCCATCCGCGCCCTTGGTGTCCTCACTTCCTTCTTGCCCTGGACCGTGCCCAAGGCCATAATTGCCACCCAGTGCGTGCCGTGTTTATGCGAAAGCCTGGCTGCGCCCAACGTGGCCGTGCAGAAGGCCGCGCTCGAGGCCCTGCACGCCCTTTACTCTCGCAGCCATTTTACAGAGGAGGAGTTTGTCTCCATTGTCGTGCCCATGTACGACTCCAAATATGTCGATCTCTACAGCCGACTGTTCGAATGGGCCAAGGTGGACGCCGATGATATCGACGATGACAAGTACCAGTTTTCCAAGAAGTTCTCCGAGGTGAGTCGCCTTTATTTGGCTTCGCATCCCCATCGGCTTGCTGATCAGCTATACACAGATGCTTTCGTGCTTGGGCAACTACCTGGATCGCCGCTTTTCCAGCCTACCACAAGGTGTAGACGTCCAAAAGTTCGTCGAGCTCCTCCTCCAGGTTGTCCAGAGTGAGAGCCTGGTCGTCTCCATCCCTGTGCTGGTCACATGGACCCGCCTATTGAATCACCGCTCGATCGGTCCCTTGATCGCCGACACAACCCTGATCGGGCCCCTCCTGGAGGTCTGCAGCTTGAGACTGATGAGGTACGAGAGCCTGCCCGAAGACACTCAGGACGCCTCCTATCTCTTCCTGCTGGAAGATACGGACACAATCCCGGAACGCCATGCCTTCCTGGGGAACTACCGCCGATACAGCTCCCAAGTCATCGAGACCATTGTGCAGCTCAAACTCGTAGAGGCTTTCCGACACATTCTATCCCAGGGCGAAAACATGATGCATCACCTCTACGACGACGGCCCTTCATTCAGTGGTAACTCCGGTCCCCTCCCTCTGTGTATGACCGAGCTGACCGCGTCCAGCGGAAAACTATAACAAGAACTCGATAGCTGTGCTAAGGGTAGACTCTCAGTTCACCGTGATCGAATCGGCATTGAAGGGGTATACTAAATGGAGAGCTTTGGGGTCCTCCAAAGAGCAGGCCGAGGTAAAGAAATACCGACACCGCCACCGCCACCGTATCTGTATCCGTGCGTCTGTGCTCGAAAGTGCTGACTGCCTTATTATAGAAGCAGCAACAACGGGCCACCCTCGAGGGTGAATTCGAGTCGTGGTGCAATCGGCTGGTCGATGTTAAATTCGAGGCATGTGACAACCGCATTGGGAGCCGTCCGAAACGAATAGCTAATCCGCCTGGCCATACAGGATCCTTGCATTCGCAAACGCGTCCTGCAGCTCCTGGTTGCCTTTTCCATCACAGCGCTAGACCAGCACCGCAGCTTCATGCTGAAGGTGCTTGAGCACATCCTGGTTACCTGGCCAAGCCTGAAAGCACCAGAGAATCGAGCCTTCAATGATGCGGTCAAGGACCTACAGTCCGAGAGCATGGTGGAGCTTCAACGCTTAGCAACGAAGCAGCCTGACCATCTGCTGGACGTGTATGATCAACTGGAGGCCAAGGTCGAGGACCTGGTGGCATCAGGTACTCTCGACGAGAAACGACAAGTTGCTTATCAGAGCTTCCTCTTTCTCATCATCCACCGGGCCCGAGGCATCGACCTGAGCACACGGGTCCAGCGGCTGCAGGGCTTCCTGGTACCGGTCCAGGCGCAGTGGCAGGCTGTGGATTTGGAGCGGGCGCTGTCGTCATATAGCGGCTTCTGCGGGCTTGTAGGTCTCGACAAGGCGCAGGAATACATTGGCCGAAAGCGTATCGACCAGGTGGCGGACTGGGGCGCAATGGAACTGGACGCGGAGGGGCTCGCCCTGCAGGCTGACCTTGAGGCGCGGCAGGGCCTACTTCCGCTTCGGTCGACAAAGACCTTTCTAAACGCGTCTGTGGAGAGGTTAGAAAAGAATTCGGACGCTTTTCAGGCGTCCTGTGTTCTGTGGCAGGACGCTTTGCCGCTGATCCTAATGCGGCTGCTCGAATTCCTCGACCATGCTCACGCTTCACACAACCCGAACAACTGGACGCTCCTCCCCGAAGACATGCGTTCGTCGGTCGGGCAGCTGCTAACCGACCGGTTTTGGCAGTCAGGCATCTCCGAGGGGACCAAGGACGACTTTTATGCGCGCGTCCTTGACCGGAAGGGGACTGTGGAGGGCCTTGCCTCATCTATTCGGTCAACGGTGCGGTATGTGCGCGAGACGGCGTACTCGATCCTCCTCAGCCTGAGCCGGTTTAGCGTCCAGTTCTACAGCTTCAACGGCCTACCGGAGCCGCTGTCGCGAGCGCTGTTTTCCAACGCCCTCCATCTACCCTCACACCAGATCATCGGGCTACTGAATCTGGTCCGGTTCCTCGTCGACAACTGCCCTGTCGAATTCCGCGAAGCATTCCTTCCCCCGCTCATTGCCTCCTGTTTCCAGCAGACGTCGGCCAAGCTGGTACAAGAATGGTCGATGATCGACCAAGTGCAGCAGACACCGGCGAACGCTCTCTCGCTGACGGAAGAGATGAAGGCCGAGAGCATTCTGAGGCAGTTTGGCTACTGCGCGGTGATCATGATGGCCGACTTTCTGGACCCTACGAGGATCAACAGTTAGTTTTCTGCCCTCGGCTCTTTTCTGCGTAACCAGATGTATCTTGCTGACTAACCACTTGTACAGTCATGCTTTCGGAGAATACGCAGACAACGTCCGAGAGGTTTCCGACTTTGCGCCGCTTCTGTCTCATGCAGACGGGAATCGTGGAGCCGCTGTTGGTTTTCTGCAACAACGCGATTCGCATCCACGACGGTCGTTGCTGCAGCATTGTCCTCCGGGTTCTACGGACCATCATTGCCGAGTTTGTCGGTTTGGACTCGGCGGAAGATCTGCCGCCGGCCCTGCCAGCAGCGCCGTCGGCTGCGAATGAGGAAGACGAGCAAGAAATTGGGGGTCGGACTTCCTCGCAGACGCCGGATACGTTTCCTGTACCGGCGGAGACTTCGCTGGCCGTCCGCGAGTACTTGTCCTCGGAGGTGCTCAAGAGCTGCATTCTCTCGCTGCACGAGCCGTACTTTGTGGATCAGCACCGGGAGCTGGGCTCATTGATTGCATCTATTCTCTGCCACTACTGCCCCCTTACAACGACGCCGCGGCAGGTTCTGCTGACGCTGCCCGACATCAAGGCCGAAGAAGTTGATTTCACGATCGAACAAGTGTGCCGGGCTGGACTGCACAGCAGACAGCAGAGAGCACTCGTGCTGGATCTTCTCAAGGATCTGAAGGGCGTCTGCGTAGCCGAGATGGGTAAGGTGAGCAAGACGGCAGGACTTAAGCGTGATGGCGGCCGGACGTCGAAGAAGCCTGGCCAACGAAGTCAAATGGCACAGCAGTTCATGACGGCGCCGGCCCCTACGGCGGGGGGCGAGGAAAGCAACGGAGGTTCGCGTATGACGGCTGGTGGACGGCGTAGCCCTGACCTCGAGGGTGTCGCCGGGCTGTTTAACTTGGCGGAATAGGGGATTTCGGGACAACGGCAAGGACCGTGACGTAAGCAAGATAATGGGTCGACCCTTCGTTGATTGCTTTTTTTCTTTACTGTTGTATTAGATTCCCCAGGGGTTGGGTTGGGCTTGTTTCATGGACTTGTGTAAAAGGAGAACTCGAGTGTCTATGGCACGAAGACAGCGGCTCGGGGCGGCCAAGGAGTCATGGCGGTCGTGCAGGAGATGGAGGGCAGATGGCCTTGTCGTATGTATCGACATATATATGTGGTCTATTGTGGCCTATCGTTCCCCTAGTAAGACGTGCACGCTATGGGAATCAAGGCGGAAAATAGACAGGACGTGGAAATGTAAAGTAATCGGCCCATTTGGACTTGACGAACGCGTTTCGTCGCAGTGCTCAGTGCATTAGGGCTCTGCTTAGGCCTTGGCGTATGGACGCCCCGTAACCATTAAAGTGCAAATGGCCAAACTTGCGGGTTGTCCCAGTCACCGATCATACTGCCTACTAGCCCTGCAATTTTGGACGTTCCAACCTGCTTGGTCGATCATCTCGTGGAACAAAACGGACTTGAATGGGAATCCTTCGATGGGCCGCCAGGTGCAGAAATCAACTAGCTAAAGACAACGCTGACAGGCCAGCGCGATGAGAGCAAGCCGGTCTGTGGCCGGAACAACCGCAATGTCATGCTCATCAATAACACTGGGGCCTTGGTCCCAGAGCAACAGCCGCAAAAGGTCTCGCCGACGACACAGCCAGCGCGCATCCAACACCGCCTAGGGCTTCTACAGGGGCCACACAAGTCTGGAGAGCAGAATAAACATCAGCACATACCCATCATACCGGCTCTGCCGCGCTTTCAATCCCCGCGCGTTGGTGTCCATGGAAACCCAAGAAACATCCAACTATGGTAGCTTTGTCGGCGAGACGCCAGCCGTTCACAGGCAGACGCTGGCCACGACATACGAAACGGTCAAAGATTGAGAGTGGGAGGCCCTAAAGAAGCACTCCCCAAAAACTGCAGGACCAGGCTGCTAGCAAAAGCTACCAGCGGTTCGGGCCAGACAGGGAAGCGGGTGGCGAGAGGCTGCTGCATGTTCGATGTGCGGAAAGGTGGGGAATAGCGCCACAGAGCATGGGAATGCGCTTTAATTTGGTCATCATCATAAAATAACACTGGTACGAATTCGCGAGAAAAGAAAGCTTTCACAGCACCTTCTGGCGCGCCAAAATCCATCCCCAAAAGCGCACGCTCTTTTGAACACGCTTGGAAGTTGTTATTCCCTATCATTGTCGTCAATGTCCTCGTACTCGTAGTTTGCTGACCTCTTTGTGGTCATCTCGAAACACCGACTCGCATTGTTTAGCCTCGGCGTATTGGTGCGTCAACGCCTGTATCGATGCCGCGGTCAGAAACGGAATATCACGGAAAGCCTGTGTGAGCACATGGCACTGCGCAAGCTGCCGACTTGCCTCTTTCGCTCCTCGCTGGCGTTGCTATTGTGCTTGTTCCACACATCGACGAAGACCTTTTGCGTCGCATCGACGTATTTCTCCGAGTCTATGTGCTTGACGCTCACGCGCATGCCATCCTTGGTAAATGTAATGTTCTTGGTGCCAATGTTCTTGGTTGCCTGGGCCTGGATCTTGTTCACGCCAAGGTAGACCTGGTAGCCCAAGAAGCCGAAGCCACCAATGACGAGGAACAAAACGACCAGCGGCACCAGCTGGCTGCGTTGAGACAGCAGGCATTAGCGGTCGGCGCATTGCAAGCCAGGAAGAAGAGAGCCATAGTACCCAACTAGAGTCTGGTCGTCATGCGTTGCAGATTTCCACATCGTTGCGTCTAGATATCTCAAGCAGTTGGTTTTCAAGTGATTGCTTGCTTTTGAGTAGAATTCGGAACCGGAAAGGATGCGATGTGACGGGAATGTTAGTGGAACCGCAAGGCTAATGCGAAACTCGAGAGAAGGGGCGATGTTGGGGGATAGGCGCAGCTTTGTTATCGAAGGGTTGCAAAAATAAAGCAGAGTATCGCGGATTGTTATTTGAGAAGCAAATGTTTACAAATGGCAGCGAACACAAATATTACCGTCATTTTTTTCCGCTTGGCGAAAAGAGAAGTACTCCATACCGTCGCCAGCGAGTGAGCCCAGCTAAATGCCCGCTAATAGAGTGGTGACACCCACGCAAGTTGCCTGGCCACCAGCGGGCAGCCCGCCCGCAAAGGCTGGTTCACAGGGACGTGTTACTCAAGCCAGCCACAGCCACACAAACACTGCCACAGGCAGATGGGACACGTGAATGCCGATGGCGGGGCACCAGCCCAACAAACTTGAAGATACGGGATATCGTGCACGGACCATCCAAGAGGACAGGTCGCACAGCTAGCATTCCAAGTTACTACTCGTATTATGATGCGGTGTTCCTTTCGAACTACAGCACTGCCGCCTTTTGTACTCTCCGTCCACCTGTCCAGTGACCGTGCCCACTCTGGCGTCGACCTTCTGCGCTGTTGGCTGTGGTTTTTGAAACGGATCTGTTGGCACCCTCCGAGAAGCTTTCGATTTTAAGATTGTTGGTAAACGACCCCTTCTTGCATCTTTCCCCCGCCAGCTTCATCCTATCCCGAGGACCTGGCCAAGCCGCGTCCGTTGTCTCCTTTGCGTTCTCTCGTCGTTCTGCAGATTTCCTTGTTGTCTGTCTAACACTCCACCTCTCGACAGCCTCCGACATGTCTGCTCCCTACGGCCAACCAGGCGGTCAGCCGGTGGCCTACGGCGACCAACCGGTGACGGGCCAGGACCAGCCAGCAGCTGTTCAGCCCGTCCATGTTGATCACAAGAAGAAGAAGAGAGCATATGCGGCTGACGCATTCAGCGTGGGGAGCGGTGCCAATGCTGCTGCCGGCGGTCAGTTGCCGGCTGGGGGCCAGTACGCCTCCCCGGTGCAGCCAGCCGAGGCCCCTGCGTACGGCGGCTATGGTTCGCCGACGACACAGGACCCACAGGCGGTCCCGTACGGTGCCCCCCAGCCGGTTGGGGTTGCCGCTTCTGGCGCCCCGGGCGCCGCTGGCGGATACCAATACCAGCAGCCCTACTACCCCGGGACAGGACCCCCAGCTACGGCTGGCGTCGATGCCGTCACGGCCGGTGTCGCTGGCATGTCCTTTGGTGGCGTGGGCCAGCCCCCCGCGCAGCAGTCGCAGCAGCAGCCAGCCGGCCAGCCGGTTCCTGGCCAGGCCAGACCGCTCAACCAGCTGTATCCTACGGACCTCCTTAGCCAGCCGTTCAACGCGTCCGAACTGGAGCTTGCGCCTCCTCCCATCATCCTGCCGCCCAACGTAAGACACCAGCGCCTCCCCCCCCCGGGGGCGCACGAACGATAGTGAGGAGAGCTAACGCGCGGACTCGACTCTAGGCCAGCGTCACCCCCTCGCCCACCGCCAATTGTCCGTCGAAATATGTCCGGTCGACCCTCAACGCCGTGCCGACGAACCACTCGGTTCTGAAAAAGTCCAAACTGCCGTTTGCCCTGGTGATCCAGCCCTATGCTGCCCTGCACGACCTGGACGACCCCGTTCCCGTTGTTCAGGACCAGGTGATCTCGCGCTGCCGGAGATGTCGGTCGTACATCAACCCGTTTGTGACGTTTGTCGACCATGGTCACCGTTGGCGCTGCAACATGTGCAATCTCACAAATGACGTGCCCCAGGCTTTTGACTGGGACGCCGCCTCGCAGAAGAGCGTGGACCGGTGGCAGCGACATGAGCTGAACCACGCCGTTGTGGAGTTCGTCGCCCCACAGGAGTACATGGTGCGCCCGCCGCAGCCGCTGGTGTACCTCTTCCTGTTCGACGTCAGCTACTCGGCCGTGTCAACGGGTCTGCTGGCGACCAGCGCGCGCACGATCCTGGACAGCCTAAACCGGATACCGAACGCGGACGGGCGGACGCGGCTTGGCTTCATCGCGGTTGACTCCAACCTTCACTACTTTGCGATTCCGCGCGACAGCAAGCCGGCAGCGACGGGCGAGGAGGGCGCAGCCGACAGCGAGGAGGAGAGTGGCGCAGGCGAGACGAGCATGCTTGTGGTGAGCGACCTGGACGAGCCGTTTCTGCCAGTGCCACAGGAGCTGCTGGTGCCGCTGACCAGCAGCCGGCAGAGCATCGAGCTCTTCCTGTCGCGGCTGCCGGGCATGTTCGCCAACAACCAAAACAACGGGTCGTGCATGGGTTCTGCGCTCCGGGCGGGCCATAAGCTGATCTCGCCGCTTGGTGGCAAGATGACGGTGCTGAGCACGTCGCTGCCGAACCTTGGCACGGGCAAGCTGGAGCTGCGCGAGGACAAGAAGATCCTGGGCACGTCCAAGGAGGGCTCGCTTCTCCAGACGGCCAACAGCTTCTACAAGAGCTTTGCGGTGGAGTGCTCCAAGAACCAGGTGTCTGTGGACATGTTCCTGTTCTCCTCGCAGTACCAGGACGTGGCATCGCTGAGCAACCTGCCGCGGTACACGGGTGGGCAAACATGGTTCTATCCGGGCTGGAACGCGGGGCGGCCGGAGGACGCGATCAAGTTTGCGACCGAGTTCAGCGATTATCTCTCGTCTGAAATCGGGCTGGAGGCGGTGCTGCGGGTGCGGGCAACGACGGGCCTGCGCATGAGCTCCTTCTACGGCAACTTTTTCAACCGCAGCTCCGACCTGTGCGCGTTTCCAGCGTTCCCGCGAGACCAGTGCTACGTGGTGGAGGTGGCCATCGACGAGACGCTACAGAAGAACGTAGTGTGCATGCAGGCGGCGGTGCTGCACACGACGTGCAACGGAGAGCGGCGGATCCGCGTGCTGACACTCGCGCTGCCGACGACAACAAGCCTGGCGGACATTTACGCGTCCGCCGACCAGTGCGCGATCACGACATACTTCAGCCACAAGGCGGTGGAGCGGGCACTGGACGGCGGTCTGGACTCGGCGCGGGACAGCCTGCAGAACAAGCTGACGGAGCTGCTGCAGACGTTCCGGAAAGAGCTGGCGGGCGGCAGCATGGGGGGCGGACTCCAGTCACCGTCGAACCTGCGGGGGCTGCCGGCGCTGTTCCTGGGGCTGATCAAGAACGTGGGTCTGCGCAAGTCCTCGCAGATCCCGTCGGACCTGCGGTCAGCGGCGCTTTGCCAGCTGTCGACGCTGCCGGTGCCACTACTGATGCAGTTCATCTACCCGCGGCTGTACTCGCTGCACGACATGCCGGACAGCGCGGGCGTGCCGGACCCGGAGACGAGCCAGATCCTGCTCCCGCCCCGGCTCAACCTCTCGTCGGAGCGGTTTGTGCCGTACGGGCTGTACCTGATCGACGACGGGCAGACGCAGTTCCTATGGGTCGGCCGCGACGCAGTGCCTCAGCTGCTTGCGGACGTTTTTGGCGTGGCCGACCGAACGCAGCTGCGCGTGGGCAAGGCGACAGTGCCGGACCTGGACAACGATTTCAACGAGCGCGTGCGGGCGGTGATTCAGAAGAGCCGCGACTTCAAGTCTCGCGGCGTCGGTAGCATCACGGTGCCGCACCTGTACATTGTGCGCGAGGACGGCGAACCGAGCCTGAAGCTGTGGGCACAGACGCTGCTGGTCGAAGACCGGGCCGATCACAGCATGAGTTTCCAGCAGTGGATGGGCAATCTCAGGGAGAAGGTACGTGCAGCGCCCTGCGAACAAAGAACGGACAAAGGTGGCAGTGCTAACAGAGACACCCAAGGTTGTGCAGTGAGTGGACGGAGGCCGAGTCTGTTGGGACGGGCGCATTGGAGGTGGCTTGCCAAGGGGGTTGGTTCGATACGGTCTTGTAGTTGCCCATTTCTTCTCTCGCGTGAAAATGAAGCAAAGAGCACCATGTACATGAAAATTGCGGAATCAGAATGATGGCTGCTGGCGGGATCGGATGACAGGGCTGTGCATTTCCCACAGCATCGCGCATCTTGGAATCTGATGATTCCGGCGCTGGAAAACGACCATTGATGAGCGCCGCGGCCAGTGCTTGGATCCAGGGCCAGGTACAACGTGCGCCAGGGAGGCGCCAAGTGGGGCCAAACCGAAACGCGAGACTCTGGCCAGCGTCCTACGAGCACTCCGTACGAGTACTCCGTACGTATCGTATTATCCTGCCTTTGGCAACTCTCCATTTATTTTGGCTCCCCGTCGGCCACTCATGAAACGGGGCTTGTGTGATTGAAACACACGCGACGGCGCCTCTACACGGGCCACCATTGGGCTGTCGTCCGGCAGGACCTGTCTACCCTTTTATCCAGGACTCCCGTTCTGGAGACCCCCTGCTGCCTCACCTACACTATGCCCAAGTCGTCCACACCAGACGGCAGCGCAAAGTGTAACGGAGCGTGTCCTGTCCATCCATTGGCCTGCTGGTGTGACGGGAGCCCCCAAGCAAGCCCCTCTTTTGCTCAATCTGTTTCGCTAGATTCTTCCGCCTGCCACTCGTCGCTCTGCCCACCTTTCTGTTTTGCCGTTTATTATTGAACGACCCATTGCCCGATTCCGTCCTTCCTGCCGCCGTCTGCTTCTGTCTCCTCCTCTGCACAACAGAGAAGAATCTTTCCCCCCTTCTCCTTTACCCGGACCTTTCCTATTCTCTGTATCTACCGTCCACATTGACCCCCTATTGCTCCGACCGCCCCTTGCGGATTTGACTGGTCTCCCCGACCCAGTCGTTTGCACCGCTCCCGGGCTGTCACGTTCAAATTCGGACTTGCTCCAGACACACTATCGCATCCAAAACAGCACCGCGGGGCAACTTCATCGCAAGCGGCCCACTCCCCTCTTCAATCCCCCCTCTTCCTCCACAACACAACTCAAAGAGTCGGTTTCGATAGCTAAACGAGACCGCCGTTCCGGTCACGTTCCTACACAGGTAAGACACGGATACGCGTCCATGCACCTGCGGTGTGGCCGTATAATCGCCCGCTCCGACCGGCTGGCAGATTGGCTCGTTGGCTCGTTGGCTCGTGCGACCTCTCCAGGAGAGCAAACCAGGAGAGTGACGACTCGTATCACGGCCTGCAATGGCGCGGTTGCTGCAAGTTGCCGCCAGGCCCTTCGGGACTTGTACCCTTCCCCTGTCGTCCTCCACTTACCCGCCAGCCTCCCCTGCAGAATTCCTATCGGACTGGGTTCCGGCTGACATGCTGTTTTAGACGGTTTCGCATCAGAGCTTACCTCCTGCTGCCGTGCGCTCTCTTCTGGAAGCTCTCTCCATCTCGCAAGAGGTACGTCCGCGACGAATAGGCCACGACACGCTCTATTCCGCAAACGGCCGCACTCTCGTGTGCTCGTCTTTTGTTCTCTGTCCCTTCCTCGCCCCGCGAGCCGAGCCCGCCATCCTCTCTTCCCCTTTGTTCCTTTGCTTGCATTCTGCTCCACTTGCCGCAAAGAGCAATCGACGCATGTTCAAAGTCATCCCATCTTCCTGTAACGGCCCCCGTCTCTTCCTCCCATTCGTATCCTCTGCTCTCATCACACCTGTCGCCCTCATAGTACTGGCGCCTTCCGCCACCGCCTGCCCCCGTCACTGAGGCTCCAGCCTATCAGCCCCTGGTGCTAACCGAGTCGCCAGTGCTCCTTTTGCCTTGCCCTCACATTGCAACGGTTAGACGCCGCCCTCCTACACCATCCTCCCAAGCATCGTCCTCTGTTTCGTGTTGCTGTGTCTTGGTGTTTAAACGAGGCAAAGCCAGGTGTGTGCTCGGACTCTTAATATCAGACTCCTGTGCACAGAGCGACTGCTAGCTGGGTGGATCCGCTGACAACCCACATAGCATCCACACCCTGCTTTGAACGATACAAAATCCCAGCCTCTCTGGCAGCCACCCCCTCCGGGTCGATAGATTCTTACCGTCTTGTCCGAACCAAAAAAAGCAAGCTTCTAGATCTCTACCCGACAAACACCCCCTTCTGCCATTCGAACGGACCCCTTGCCCCTTTTAGCTTTCGCTCCACGTAAGGCCGCCCACCCTCCGTGCCGAGCCTCCTATTTACTACCTCGCCTCCCCGCTATCCGACAACCTACCGACTGACCACCGCTTCTTGCACGCTCCTCTACCAAAACAACTATCGCATTCGGTTGTGTTTCTCTCGTATCAGAAGCAGACTCGCAATGTCTCGGTCCAACGCCCCGAACCAACAAGGTTCGCGCAAGATCTCGTTCAATGTCAGCGAGCAGTACGACATCCAGGATGTTGTCGGCGAGGGCGCATACGGCGTCGTCTGGTGCGTACCTTCTCGCTCTTGTCGTCCCACGCTACCGTTTAAGGGCTAACAGCGGCCCTCTCGCAGCTCTGCCATTCACAAGCCTTCCGGCCAAAAAGTCGCCATCAAGAAGATCACACCCTTTGATCACTCAATGTTCTGTCTGCGGACTTTGCGCGAGATGAAGCTTCTGCGCTATTTCAACCACGAAAACATCATCTCCATTCTCGACATCCAAAAGCCCCGCAGCTATGAGACATTCAACGAAGTGTACCTAATCCAGGTGCGTTCTCTCGAGGAGCTAGCTACGCGGAACGCTCATTTCTAACCGGCGTGTGGTGCTCTGTAGGAACTCATGGAGACCGATATGCACCGCGTTATCCGCACACAGGACTTGTCGGATGACCATTGCCAATACTTCATCTACCAGACTCTTCGTGCTTTGAAAGCGATGCACTCCGCCAACGTTCTTCACCGCGATTTGAAGCCGTCCAACTTGCTCCTCAACGCGAATTGCGATCTGAAAGTCTGCGATTTTGGCTTAGCACGCTCCGCCGCTTCGCAGGAGGACAACTCCGGTTTCATGACCGAATACGTCGCTACTCGCTGGTACCGCGCTCCAGAGATCATGCTCACTTTCAAGGAGTACACAAAGGCCATTGACGTGTGGTCCGTTGGCTGTATTTTGGCTGAGATGCTGAGCGGCAAGCCTCTTTTTCCGGGAAAAGACTGTACGTGATAGACTGGCTTTCTGTCTGACCAGCGTAACTAACTTGGAATGCCAGATCACCATCAGTTGACCCTGATCTTGGATGTCCTTGGTACCCCAACCATGGAAGACTATTACGGTATCAAGTCGCGACGAGCTCGGGAGTACATCCGGTCTCTGCCCTTCAAGAAGAAGGTGCCGTTCCGGTCTCTGTTTCCCAAGACATCCGATCTTGCCCTCGACCTGCTGGAGAAGCTGCTTGCGTTCAATCCCGTCAAGCGCATCACGGTGGAGGAAGCTCTCAAGCACCCCTACCTTGAGCCGTACCATGACCCCGATGATGAGCCGACAGCGCCCCCCATCCCGGAGGAGTTTTTTGACTTTGATAAGCACAAGGACAACCTGAGCAAAGAGCAGCTGAAGCAGCTCATTTATCAGGAGATCATGCGGTAATCCAAGGCCATTACGCGTGTGACAAGAGGGGAACGGCGGGAGGGGCTACTTCAGCACCGGCCAGCTGCGTTGATAATCAACGGAGCATATTTCATACAGTCACAGCTGTCTGGACGGGAAGCATCGGAGCACCGGGATTCCGGTGGAGGAGCGAAGTTGTGATGGATGATGTTGGATATTTGACATTTACTCTCTGCCCTATTTTCGTGATCACATTTCCTAACATTACTTCGATATCAGCACTTCTGCGCCCTCCCCTCTTTTCCTTGGCTGTTAGCATTGTTTTGATTTCACAATTCACCATACCAGCGCGGTTGATTGAGGTCAATTTAGGCCCAGACGAGAGATGGGGAAGGAGTATGGTACCGTGGAATACAAGGCGTTATGAACAGAAATATAAAGCGTGATTCGGATTTAAATGGGGCAGGTGCCACTTAATCAGGCGCCCAAGTCGTGGAGGGATGCCGCAAGAACTGCCGTAATCCTCCCAATCGCCGTTGTAATTCCAAAACTATTCGTCATGATATCAACCTTGATATCCCGTATCGTTCATTTTGGGCAACGCCTCGAAACATTAAACTCGTCAAAAGTGTGGCAAAGCAGCAAACGAGAAACCGGACATTTCTAAACCCCAAAATCAAGCACGTTCAACTACCGTCGCGATCCAATAACCCACACCTCAACACCGAGGACGCCAAATTTGTCGCCTTCATCGCTCAGTGGCTGATTTCCAAATGTTAAACACGTTGAACTTATGCCTTTCTCAAGGCTGTCGTCCAACCACAGGCCGTATTTTCCATCACCTCCACCGACACTGAGGCTGTGACTTTCACAGTACATAAAGTACTCATTCACGCCGCTGTAAGGGAAGGCGCTAAAACGGATCGAGGGGCTTGACAGTGGGCGGTGCGGTAGTGGTAGGGCTGTGGATAGGTTTGATGAGGTAGCTGAGGATACGGACACTAGTGAGGGCGTAGCCGACAGCCCTGGGGTAAGCGGTTCTGGATCGCGCTCAGTCCCGCGAGAGGGGGAGAAGTGCGTCGGCGACGAGGCAGAGATGGTGATGGATCGCGCCGCCAGCTGTGTGGTGTCGGAAGAGGGGGGCGGGGGCAGAGCTGCGATGAGGGAGGCACGCCACAGGAAGCACTCGCCGGTCCCAAAGTAGTGTGACGAGGGGTGGGGGTATTCGGACAGGTAGCCACCAAAGGTCTGAGGAGTTAGAGGCTGCTTGCTACGGGACGTGGTGAGAAGGCTGGGGGGGGGGGGAACTCACCCCACCCTCTTGGTCTCTGACAGCAAGGACAAAGCCGTTTCGGTGTTCTGTGAGTGCCGAGCACTTCTCGTAGAGAGTGGCGAGACTGGCCCCGTCCTGGTCGAGACTGTAGACGAGCTTCCACTCTTCCTCGATGCGCAGACGTTCCGGCACCATGATGCGGATTTCCTCGGCGATGGCAGTAGTTAGCAGGCGTGCCGACCTTGGGGTCTCTTCGTGGTAGCCCGAGAGGATAAGTGGCTCAAGGGGTGGTGGGCGCATGGGCGAGGCGGTGCGGGCAAAGGGCGGCGAGTAGACACCATCAATACCGTTGTTGCGGAGGGTGGTGTGGTGGACGCCGAGTTGAGACTGTACATTGTGATTGTAATTGCGGACGTAGTCGTGATTATGGCCGATGTGGTGGGCAGAAGAGACGGCGGTGGAGGGATCAAGGGAGCGGCTGCCGTCGGGCATGTCGCGGGTGGAGGCTGTGGCTGCGGTGGCAGCGGGGTCGGATGAGAGGCGGCGCATCAGGCTGCCAAAGGCACTGTAGAGGGATCCAGAAAGAAAGGACGGAGAGCCGGCAGAGGAGGAGGTGGGCGTTGCGGCACCCGAGCCGACAGGCGAATGATGGGAGTGGCGAGTGGGGAAGTCGGATGACGACGACGGACCGCCGGGATAGCTCATGGTGAATCTACACGCATGTGCGAGGAAGCGCTGGCGGCGTAGGGCGGGATGACGGTTGAGGGGTCGAGACGGAAGGGGGAAGCAAAGACAGCTGGTAAGATATACGAGGAGCCGTAGACACGGATGATGAAAGTTGTATTACGGTGGAGTGGCAGAGGAAGCGCTAATCAGCTGGAGGCGCGGGGCTCCTTTGCGGGAAGGCGCCGCACATTGCTGACTTAGCAGGGGCGCCTTTTCAACCGACCGTTGAGTGTTGGGCCATAAAGTCGGCAATACCCCGGGCAACGCCGGCAGGTGTTGGCTCGTCCGAGCACACGTCGGGCTCGAAGCCGAAAGCGTCACGCAGGTAGGCGCGGGTGGTCGGCCCAATGGTAGCCACATACGTCTTGCAGCTGCGTTCAGCAGCGGCAGCGGCAGCAGCAGCGGCAGCAGCAGCGGCAGTGGCAGTATGCGCCCTCCCTGTGACCGGGTCCAGCAACCCGAGGCCGGACAGCATAGCGTCGCAGCCCGTAGGGGAGAACACGACGACCCAGCGATATGGGCGGTCGTAGGTGGCACCAAGCACGCGCTGAAGGTCGTCCGGGAAGGAGGCCATGATGCCGGTGCCGTAGACGACCACCTCGTCAACCCGGATGGGCGCATGGCCGTCATCAGCGCCCATCAGCACCTTGGGAATGATGTCGCGGCGCTTCTCGCCGACCAGAAAGAGTAGCGGAGACACAGTCGGGGTTGGCCCCGACTGGGCGTCGGCATAGTGCTCACGGATGAAGTACGCCAGATCCTCACCGTTTCCGGTGTGGTCGCCGATTACATGCAGAGGTGGCTGCTGCTCCACAGCCCTGAGAGCGCGCGTCGTGGCTGGACCGACGCTGTAGATGGGCACGCCCTGCAGGTAAGGCCACGCAGGCGAGTCGTCGCCCTCGGCACCGCCCTCTGCGACAACGCCTGCAAACGCCTCGACAGCCCGTTGTGATGTGAAAATCAACCCTCCGTATGTGCATGTATTCGATTCGCTCGCCCGCGAGATGTGACGCTGCGCAAGAATGCTTCGTAGTCGCGCGACGCCGTCGTGGTCGAAACGATGCTCCAGGACGGGCACGAAGATCGGGTCGAAACCGCCGCCGTGTTGGTCACCCACCTGAGAGAGATGCTCCTCGTAGGCATCGCTGGGAAGCGACTTTGTCTTGAGGAGCAGAACCGGTATAGACGGCGCGGGCGGTGTTGATGTGGCCATTGAGCCGGTCTTTTCGTCGGATGTCACGATATGCCACATAAAATTGGCGAGTCAAGGAATAGGCAGCATTAGCGGCAGCCGCTAGTGCTGTGCCTGGCCAAGGCCAAGCTATTTTTACGGCGGTTCGGCATTTGTCAGCGCTGGAAGCAAACGGCGAAGCTCCTCCCCACGGCACACAAAAAACCATCATATAAGACGGAAGCCCCCCCCCCCCCCCCCCCCCCCTCCCCAACACAGAATCGCGTGTGGCTGCGCATTCTCGCACAGAGAGAAGCAATGGCAGAATCTGAGGCACCGATTCATGTGGCAGAGCCTCCGAAGAGAATACCAAAGGGCGTTGTTTTGGGTGCAGATGGAAAGCCGTAAGAAGCTGTCGTACGTTTGTTGGGCGAAGCTCTGCTGATGGTGGCCCATGCTAGATGTCGCGCGTGTACTTCGTTTTCATCCTGGGCGTCGCGGACGAAGACGGCGCTGAGCACGTCTGAGGGAACGGCGGGGGCGGCCGCATCCGCAGCGATCGTGGCCACGACTGCGGCAGCAGCAGCCATCACCCCAGGGCCTCCAAGTGACTGCCCGGCCGATGTGGAGACGCTTGGGCGCGGGACATGGACGCTGCTGCACACGATCGCTGCCCAGTACCCGACGCGGCCGACGGCGGGCCAGCAAGCAGACGTGCAAGGCTTTGTGGGCCTGTTGTCACGACTATACCCCTGTTGGGTATGCGCTGAGGATTTCCAGGCCTATCTGACACGGACGCCGGTACGGGCGGCGTCGCGCGACGAGCTTGGCCGCTGGCTGTGCGCGGCACATAACGAGGTCAATCAGAAGCTGGGCAAGGCTGAGTTTGACTGCAACCTGTGGGAGCAGCGGTGGCGCACTGGCTGGAAGGATGGTCACTGCGACTGAGGCCTGGCCAGGAGCGGCTGGAAACGTGCAGGATACGAATACGAAGTATTGGCAAATGGCGGACAAGGAGTCGGAGCCAAAAGGAATGCTCGGGAAAGACGACATATTAGATGATATCTGCTCAACAAATCGAAACAGGGGTCTCTTCTCTTCAGAGCTGCGTGGTTTCTGTGGATTGCGTCTGACTTGTCACCCGACCGGATGGCGAAGGCCCTCTCGGATCCAGGAGGCGGACAGGAATCGCAGCGATATCATCTTCATGCCACTGTGGCCAGTCTGACGCGCCGGGAGCCTCCTGGGCCCGCCGCGAAGCGCGATTGGCAGGCCGGCGGTCTGGGGGCGCAAAGCGCGAATTTCTCTGCATCGGCCGCCAGCCCAATATAGTATCATGCGTTTTGCAGCGGACAAAGTGCATCTAGCGGTCGCCGCTGCGTTGCAGCACCGCCAGCTTATTCTACTCGTAGCGCTGTCCCCTAGTGGTGTGACGCTAGACCGCAGCCAGTTACCAGGCCTCACACCACCACCATGAGACGACGTCACTGCGCGACAGCGGTCTGCGGCCATCCATCGGCGTCTTTCGCCCATTCCTCGACTTGGGTGCTTCTCGACAACCCACATCCCACGCAAGCAATCTGCAGACGACCCCCAAACCCAACCCGGTGGAAACAAAAACACGGCAGAACAATCAAACTCCCACGCAGGCCCCTGAGCTGTATTACTACTTCCTCCTATCTGTCTCTATTTATAAGAGCTTCCCAGCAGCCTCGTCTCGGGCTTTTCCTATCCTCTTTCCATCCTCACAGCCATCTATTCCATTATCATCTTCCCTGCTGCTTCAACCAAGCTGCAGCCATCTCCGGCCATTCTCACTCCCCCCCGTTATCCTTCTGTGCACCGGCTCTCCAGGACTTTCCGGGAGCTCCGTCGTCACCCATAGCTGAATAGCCCCTCTTTTCAGAATAACACATATTCTGCCCCCACCCCGTCACTATGTCTGGAACGCCCATCTCCGGCACGCAGACGCCGGACATACGTACCCAGTCGCTCGTGCGGCCGGTCGATGTCGCCGAGTACCTCTTCACCCGGCTCCGCCAGGTTGGCGTCCGCTCCGTCCACGGCCTGCCTGGCGACTACAACCTTATCGCCCTCGACTACATCCCCAAGTGTGACCTGAAGTGGGTTGGCAGTGTCAATGAGCTGAACGCCGCCTATGCGGCCGACGGCTATGCTCGTGTCAATGGCATTGCCGCCCTCGTCACCACCTTTGGCGTCGGCGAGCTCTCGGCCCTGAATGGCGTTGCCGGTGCCTTTGCTGAGCACGTCCCCGTCGTCCACATTGTCGGCTGCCCCTCGACCATTTCCCAGCGCAGCAATCTGCTTCTGCACCACACGCTCGGCAATGGCGACTTTGACGTCTTCGCCAACATGAGCTCCCAGGTCTCGTGCGAGGTGGCCAAACTCACTCGCCCCACCGAGATCGCCGACCAGATTGACCACACCCTGCGCGAGTGCTGGGTCCGCAGCCGCCCAGTCTACATCATGCTGCCTACCGACATGGCCCAGCAGAAGGTCGAGGGCGAGCGCCTCAAGTTCCCCATCCGCCTGTCTGATCCCCGCAATGACCGTGAGCGCGAGGACTATGTCGTCGACGTCGTCCTCAAGTATCTGCACGAGGCCAAGGACCCCATCATCCTTGTCGATGCCTGCGCCATCCGCCACCGGGCACTGGGCGAGGTCCACGACTTGATCGAGAAGACTCACATGCCCGTCTTTGTCACACCTATGGGCAAGGGCGCTGTGAATGAAACCGACCCGACCTTCGGCGGTGTTTACTCAGGCATCAGCTCCAACCCGGACGTCACCAGCCGCGTCGAGTCCTCCGACTTGATCCTCTCCATCGGTGCCATGAAGAGCGACTTCAACACCTCGGGTTTCTCCTACCGCACTTCGCAGCTCAACTCGATCGACTTCCACAGCACCCACACCGTTGTCCGCTACTCCCAGTACCCAGGCGTCACCATGCGCGGCGTTCTGCGGAAGATCTGTGAGCGTGTCGACGTGTCCCGCCTGCACGTCCAGCCCATCGTCCCGTCCATTGAGGAGGAGCCCAGCCCGGCTGAGTCCGGCATCATCACCCAGGCCTATCTCTGGCCCAGAATGAGCCATTTCCTCCAGGAGGGCGATGTGGTCGTCACCGAGACCGGCACCTCCAACTTTGGCATCTGGGACACCAAGTTTCCCGTTGGCGTCACTGCTCTCAGCCGTAAGTCCCTTGCTAGAAAACTCATGTTCTGCGACGCATCTAACATCCCCTCGCAGAGGTCCTCTGGGGCAGCATTGGTTGGTCCGTTGGTGCCTGTCAGGGCGCTGCTCTGGCCGTGAAGGACATGGAGACCGACCGTCGTGTCATCCTCTTTGTCGGCGACGGCTCCTTCCAGCTGACCGCCCAGGAGGTCAGCACCATGATCCGCCGCGGCCTGAAGCCAATCATGCAAGTCTTTTGCTCAATCTCCTGTTTCGGGATATATTGTGACCATTCTGCTAATACTTTCCAGCTTTGTTCTTTGCAATGATGGCTACACCATTGAGCGGTTTATCCATGGCATGGACGCCGACTACAACGATGTTGCCCAGTGGCAGTACAAGGAGCTGGTGACGGCTTTCGGTGCGACTGAGGAGCAGGCCACCAAATTCCAGGTCAAGACGGTGGACGAGCTCAACGAGCTGCTGACCGACGAGGAGTTTATGGCCGCCAAGCGCCTGCAGTTTGTGGAGCTATACCTGCCCAGGGACGATGCGCCGCGGGCCCTGATCCTGACCGCTGAGGCTAGCGCCAGGACGAACGCGAAGACGGAGTAGGCCGCAAGAAGGCCGACTTCTACTTAGTAGATCTTTACATCCCGAAAGGCGTCTGATGGAATTAGATTGGGTCAGAGAATTAGAAGGGCTTACGAGCATCTTGCATTGAGTTTGGCGTACACGTGACCAGATGAGCCAACTAGCTCGTAGTTTTCGCCCTGCTAGAACGTTGCTCACAACTGTATCTTCAATCTCACCTCCACCTTCAAACCATCAAGGGGAGGCATAGCGACGATGAACACTCACTCGAACAAACGAAAAAGCCCACCGCCCGGCGCACCTCCGATTTTTAAGAGAAAGAAGGTGAGCCCCATGGCTGACGCGTCACACGGCTAGGCCTTGTTGCTAACAGTTCCTGCTCACGAAACAGAGTGGCAATGATGGCAGGTGGAAGACCCCACACCAGAACCGTTCCAAGGTTTTGAATTTGCAGCGCGGTAGTGTTGAACCTGGCGATGTGGGGATCTGGGTGACCTGTGCTCGCGGCATGGAGGGCAAGGCAGCGAGGGAGCTGCAACTCCTATTTGACGAGGTACGGAGCGCAGTCTTCTTGCTCACTTTTGACCACAGTAATGAGGTAAAATTGACCTGCCTGAAACAGTACGCGGAGAGGCTCTACGGCATCCGCCCGCCGGAAGACGCCTGGACCGCAGCGGTCGACGGTGTTGCGAGCGGCTCTACGGGCGAGAAGGAACCAGAGGAGGACATTGAGTCTCTTGTGCAGAAAGAGATTGCCGCGCTCAAGTCCAGCGCGTCGTCTGGAAGCCGCGCCTTTTTGCCGATCCGCCTCAATGTCGAGTGTCTCTTGTTCACAAAGACCCAGGCGCCGGTTGACCCGGTGGAGCTTGCTTACCGAATATGTTACGACGCCAAACAGAAAATGGCAGTAAGCGACGGCACGCGGGTCACGGGGACTACTAAGTATCTCAACCGACTCACACCGATCACAGCCAGCGGACGCTCGAACGAGAAGGGCGTCGAGGAGGTGGCCATGGCTGTTCTTCCGCGGTGGTTCAAGATGCTCAAGAGCCAGGACGGTGACATAGCAAAAGACGCGGGGCCAGACACGGAGCAGCAACCGCATTATTCGGTAAGGCTGACGGTCATCTGTTTTGTGTACCCCATATCCGACCCCGGTGCCGTGTCTGACACGTTCTTTCAGTTTGCCATTCGCCTGTCGAGCCGTCACCACAATCACCTCAAGCGAGACCAGGTGATCCGCCAAGTGGCCTCGCTCATTGACGAGGGGCACCACAAGGTTGACTTGGATAAGCCGGACAAGGTCATCCTAGTTGACATCTTCAAGGTAACCTTGCCCAGCGTGCACCGTGCTGTTGCCCATGCTGAAACAGAGGGCCATAGACCACACTGGGAATGAGCGTTGTCGATGGTGATTGGGCGGAGCTGAAGAAGTACAACCTCTCAGAGATCTACAGTTTGCCCATCAAAGGTAAAAAACCAAGCGCTTCGGGCGCGACGGGCGCGACGGATTTGGCTCTCGCCTCGCCTGGGCCAGCGTAAGCTGGCGTACAACACAGAGCCTCGCTGCAGGATGCACGGCGCACACGCGAGCAGCCTGTCTCTGATTTTGACGGACAGCATGCTGCAGGACAGATCGGCCACGGGGAAAGGCAGATATTGGCATGCGGATGGCTCAGTCTGTCTGACGCGGAACAGAGTCAGGCGGCCCCGGGATAGGCGACTATGCTCTGCAACACGCTCAGCCGTCATGTCAGAAAACAATAGAACGATTAGAAGCGAGAAAGCCCGATTGTGCAGGTGAAGCGGGTCTATCCCCATTGGCACTGGGCGCGTGTCGCTGTCGCAGGCGTGACGGTCCACCACTCCAGAAACTTGCGGGATGCTGATGTCCTTGCTGCACACAACATACGAGTATGTGCACAACACACACATGCAGGTGGCAGGCTTCGCGGCCAGCCTCTTGTCTCTTTTCAGAAAGGTCACGGACTAATATGGCGTGGCATTTGAACGTGCGGATAGGGCCGCCAAACGAGTTGTTAAGTGTTTCATAACAGCCTCCTACTCGTACATGGCTGCTGACTGAACGCTAAGTGCTTTTTTTTTAGTTTGGGTCTTTCGAACTAGGCTATATTGCGTTAAATTTGACGAGACGCGATGGGCTTGGGCAAGGTGCAGATGATCGCCCAACTGAACGGACAGCTGCCATGTTGTCCAGCAGCAATTTATTTCTACTCGTATCTTGCTAATACATATTACAAGTACGTCGTATGCGCAGCGAATATTCCCTTGCGCATTACCCACAACGCCTCGCTTAAGGCTAGCCAATCAGTGCCCTTCAACCTCGCTTGTCTCTGCCGAGGCTTGACAGGGGCCAATATGCACTCCTCATATTTGGCTCTGCAGCCACAGCCAGCAAAAGGCGGGAAGGCGGAAATCCGCCTCATGCCACGCGAGCCTCCGGTCATCGTCACGCGCGCCGAACGGCCTGCATCGCATGCGGCACACCCAGTACTCGTACTTGAACGCGATGTCTCGCCTGGCTGAGCCTGGCTGGCTGTGATACTCGTATGACGCAACAAGCTGCGGGACAGCCGTGTAGTGCGGCTGGGCTCGCACTTTCCTCTACTACTTGTTCTTTCCGTGCACAGAATAACATTTTTATCGTATTGAGGAGTCCTAGATTCCGGCTGGCTTAAGCTAGCATGCATTTGAGTGCACATCCTCGTCTGCTTCTCGCTCGAAGCACACTAGGCCTGGAGTTCCCACATCCCCACCAATGATTCAGCCCGCCGCGTCTGTCTCTCGCTACCTGTAACACCCTATTCGCCAACAGACGTTAGATCCGCGCCGGCATTTTACCATGATGGGTGAGCCTAGCCTTTCTGGATGCGGCTTCCGAGGCAGGAGCGAGCAGATCGGGCCCGCATCCTGGTGCTTTCTCCCTTGTGCTGTCCAGTGTCGCATTTTTTCCGCCCACAGCAGCCTCATGTCCTGTCTACGTCCCTCGTGTCCGCTGGTTCATCTCGCCTGTTTTAGCTCGCTTCTCTCCTAGCGATGTCTTTGCTACATATGGCTTGTAACGACTCGACATTCACTGCCTCTAAAACATCCCATCATTCTTGTGAGCAGAGGACACCAACGGCGGCAGCCCGTTTGGCAAGCAAACACGACATCCCTATTTTTGCTACAAGAATTTGGCAGGGCTCCATTCTAGAGCCTTTCCCAACCTGTCTCAAAGCGGAGAATAGGCCCGCACCTACCTTCGCGACAGAGACAAGCTCATACTGCACAAACGAGCTGGTACCCTGCCACGTCCAGGTATCCTGCCTCACCCTCGGGAAAAGGATGGCCCCTGCAGCCTGACAATCCTTCGTCTTTCCCTTCCAGACTGTCACGCTCAAGCAACACTCGCCTCTTCCGCTCCCCGCCCTTGACTTTTATTTTATTACGGCTACGCATGCATGCACCGCCTAGTCACAAACTATTGTCCGTGACGTGGCCACTCGCCTCCATGTGAGAGGTAATATGCTGCATGCCTCGACCCCCTCTCAGCTTACCCACGACCCTGTCAACCTCTCGCCTTTCTTGCTTGATCCGCGTGTCCCGGCCTGAACTCGAGTATCCGAGGTGGTCCGGCTCGTAGCAGACGGTACTTAAGGCTAGGCCGCTTGATTCTCTTCGTCTTTGGGCAGGATACATTGGAAAACAGGACTGCTAAACGGAGTACCAATATTTCGGGTCTTCAGGACCAAAAAAGTTGCAGAGGAAGCCTGGAAGCAGACCCTCACGGTCCTCGGGGCGGTTGCAGTGACCTGGTCTACATTATTTTCCCCTTCCCGCACCCTCGCATTCTCGTCTTTCTCCTTTCTCTTTTTCGACTCTCTTCCATCCCCCTTTATTGCACCATGCCACAGATGCAGACACTGCTTTGGCTTGAGGTACACAGAAGCAGCTCGAGACTATTCCCATTATCAACAGTTTCCCCCCTACCACGCTCACTGCCACTGTCGCCATCCCCTTGACGTTCTGGGACCGACGCGCCGCCACCAAAATCACCAGCACCGGGTACGTCGTCGGTTAGCTGCTGTCTGGCTCGCTCTCCATTCCCCGAGGAACCCAGAACGTTGCTGTCCCTGAAGCCGGACACGACACACGCCGTCCCACCAGAGCTAGTCGCCCTGCAACGTCCCACGAGGCCACAAAACCGGAACTGTGATTACCAGGAGATCTCTGTCTAACGTACGCCAACCCGCTTTCCATTGATGCCGCTGCCACCCATGCAGCAATCTCTGCGAGCCGAGCAGCTCACGCAGGGTATACGGGATGTCATAGCCTCGTCCGTCCCACTTGGGACCGCCATCAGCTCAATAACACGACTTCCGGATCAAGAGCTTCGTCAAGTATATGAAGTCCAACTCTCCGATGCATCAACAGCTCTTGCCATCATGGCGCCTCATCCGATGTCGAGACTTCTGCGCTCCGAACAAACCATGACCAAGACCGAAGCCACGGTTGTTTGCTGGCTGAGAGAGGCGGCGCACTTTGCGATAATTCAAGAGGCCACTTCGCCAGCTGCTAGCAGCCGGTCTTCGTCCTCGAACAGTGGCCAGCCAACAGAAGACACTCACATCCCCGATAAATATGTAATCGGCACTGGTCCCAGAGAAAATAGCCCTAGGTTATCTACCCATGACGTTGATCTCTTAGCTTTCATTCCCATCCCAACTTCCCCATCTCCGCTGCTGCCTACATCGCCCGGTCTACTGGGCTCTGTCCCTTCACCCGCATCGTCTTTTAACGTCTTTATCCAGCCGTCAGGAGTCCAAATCTCGAGATTATCCATGCCCCTGACGCGAGAAGAACGGATGGCAGTGGATTATCAGGCTGGCAAGCTTGTTCGTCGGCTCTCCCACCTTACACCGAAATCGGGAAGGTTTGGTCCAGCCCTGGCTGTTCTGGCATCGGCGGCTAAAGTGGGCAATATTGATGCCGGTGATGCTGCTGTGAATGGGATGAAGACATGGTCCGTGGCTTTTCACTCTGTCCTCGAGAGTATCCTGCGAGACGGCGAGGACGTGGCAGTCGCTTTGGCGTACCCCACTATCCGAAGGCACTTCCGACGACTAAGTCACTTTCTGGATACTGTTGTGACCCCGTGTCTCGTTCTAATCAATATTTTGGACGACACTAACCTGCTGGTTGAGCGCCCGTCAACGTCGAAAGCCGGAAATGACATAACTTTAGCGTCAGTTATGGCCCAACAAGGTGGGCTGGCCCCAGCTCTGAACATACAAACGAACCAAACGAGCCAAACGGCTAGAAGCACAGGTGTTGTTTCTTTGTCGCCAGTGGGTGAAGGCCGCCCTATCTCCAATATTGTTGTCTCCGGTGTTCAGGACTGGAGTCACTGTCTATTCGGCGACCCTTTGTTTGCATCGGCTTTTTGTGACCAGCCCAGCGAATCTTTTCTCTTCGGCTTCAACGGCTCTGGGACTGGACCTGGAACGTCCCAATATTGCAAAGAACCATGGATGAGTTTCGAGAGCAGAGAGAGCAGGACCGCAAGGATACTATTGTATCAGTGCTATCATGCCGTTGTTCAGATAGTCAAAGGCTTCTATCGCCCAGGCCGCGATCAGACGGCCCGCGAGCTTGCAGCCAGGAAGCGGCTGACGGAAATCCTGGCCAAGTTGGATGCTGTTCATGTAGATCCGCAGCCTAGCTCGCATTGAGGACCAGGCGGGGAGACGTCGCCTGCAAAGAGGGCCAAGCCGGACGGACATCCATGAAAGGCAATCAACCTTGAAGATGTTTCCGTGTTTCTGGAAACTTTCTTGGATGTATTTAATTTTCAGCCATTCTGCCTTTCGCTTTTATCAAACCCCTAGACTTGAGTGCCATTTCGCTTTCTGATGTACTGCAGATACACACTATCAAAATAGCGAATCTCCAATTGACCATGTCAGTCTCGACCGCCCGGCGTGTCATATATAATCTGCTCTTCTTCCAAGCTCTTGACTTCGTCGTCGTCACGGGGCAAACCAATGCCCATCATACCCAGAATATTGCCGGTGGGGCCTGCCATTCCCGCCTGACTCTTGAAGCTCTCTAGCAGGTTCCTGGCCAAATTGTAGTCCACATCGACCTCATCATCATCGCCACTTTCCGGTTCCTCCGGGTCTGTCTTGGAGCCTTCTCTTACCGGCGGGTTCAGTCGTAAAGCACCATGCTCTTTCAATTCGGCCTCAAATTGTGCTGCGAGCTCCATAATATCCTCGCCGTTGTCTACATCGTCCGCACCAACTTCGGTAGCACCAAAGTCGGTCGGGATTTCACCGCCAATATCTCTTGACACCACACCTGCGGCTGTCAGTTTTGCGGCTGGTGAGTTCAACTGCATCGCCGTTGTGTTCGGCATCTTCGCTTGCAATGCTCCTGCATCTGACGCAGCTACAGGAGCAAGCCCCATCATCTCGCGCATGAGGAGAGAAAAAGTCTCTTCGTCGAAATTCACATCGGTTTCGTCCTCCTCGCTGTCGGATTCCTCTGCCGTATCGTCATCTCCATCCATAGCGTCCATATCTATGCCATCGGGCCCCGCCTCGTCATCTTCCAAGAAGGCCTGAAACCGTGACACAATCTTCTGAAGGTCGGCTTGAACATGGGAGTCCCCAAAACCAGCGCTACCCGCGGTGTCGGCGTTGCCAGGTGGGCCTGGCGGACTGACTGACGTTGATTTCGAGGTCTTGCCCCCATCTAACTCTCGCTCAAAGTCTTCGAAGTTTATATCCAGCCACGATTCGTCATCATCTCGATCAGCATCCTTCCAGGTTTGCATATCTTTGTCTGTGGGTAAAAGTCTCGAGTCGTCGCCGTCTTCTGCAAGGTCTTCAAGAATAAGGCCGACCTCCCTTACAATACGACTGTTGCTTGTCGCAGCTGCCGAAGCCATAAGTTCTAGCCCACAAGTGATTTTCATGCCCAGGTTGGCCATCACTCGAATCTTGCCGCCATCCGAAATAGAGCCGTTCCCGTCTATGGCACTCTTATTGTCGGTTGCTGATCTGACGTATGCCGCAAATTCCTTGGACCAGGCTTCCAGTGGGGTGAATCGTAGTCCCCGCAACTGAGCGAAGAGTACCTTGGTGAACTTGACACTGACAGATACAAGATCAACCGGTGAGAAGCTAAGACTTTGCGGATTCGTAGAGAACATGCGGTTCGTTATATCAGGGTCGCGCATATGAAAGGCCTCGACAGCCGGAGCAATAGCTTGAGGCCGGTCGTGCAAAATAAACGCCACTTTCCTAGGGACGAGCACTCTAGCATAGTGCATCGAGGCTGCAATTTGACCAGGGTATCTTTCCAACCTGTAGAGTGCTTCTGCTTCAATGTCTGGTATATTCAACAGGGCTCTGGGTGTCGTTTTTATCATATGCACAGCCTCGGCTAGCGATACGGATGACGATCCGGGAGTAGTCAGAGGGATGAGTTTTAAATGGCCGTCGTGGATCCAGACGCGATTAGCATCCATTTCGGGGTTGAGCCACTTGGGCACAGCCTTGGCAGCCTCGACGAGCAGGAACTCGCCATCGCTGTCGCATATGCGGGCCCAGACATTTGGAAATGACTTGGTAAGCTCGCGAAGCATGTATACCACCAGCCACTCGTCTTCAACACAATCACCGTAATCGGTTGCACCGTGGAGATATAACAAGCCTAATGGGTATCAGTAAAATGCACATTATGGGCATCATTTGTTGCTGCGAGTACCGTTTTGACCAACAACATCAAGATTAAACGACCCTCGTTGCCAGATGTAGTCTCGTGTGAGTTGTTCTGAAAAGCGCAGTGCACTCTTTCGCAGGTTTTCGAGTTTGGCCAGCGGCCTGGAGTCGCCAGATTTGCCGGCTAGATCGTCCACAACGAAGATCATGTATTCAGCAGAGTTGTCTGGCAGGATCTGTCTAAGTGACAGCGGGTTGATGCTGTCGCTTCCACCATTTGCCGGGTTTTCCATGTTCTGACAGACGTCTTATATCGTCGCACCACATTTAAATCATTAATGATTACTCTGTATGTACCGCCGAAGAAAGCCTACTAGGAAAGATTTCAAGTCATATATCGGGCTTAAATGCTGCGTACTGATAGGCTGATACCATTACATGGAAATATATACACGTACTATCTTACTAGTAAAAACAATAGCGGGTCGGACTACAAGCATGTGACTTCCAATGTTAGGCACGAGCCTAAACTGGTTGGTGGTCGACGCGTCTAAACGCGACCTACTAAGACGGAGTACTCCGTAATACTCCATATGTAGAATCGCAAGCTGGATTTGCGTAATATTCGTACTCCGAATGTATGTACTCATACTCGTACGCACTCGGATTGTATATCGGATATTACCGCGACTCCGTACGGAGTACAGCCCGAGTTCGTATTAATAGCAAAATATAGCCAGAGGCTCGTGAATATCTGGTTATGCCTATTATCTAAGTGGGTCATTCTAATGTTTTGCCTGATATGTCAGGAACCTATATTATCCCACTTTTTAGAGAGTACGAGTACAAACACGTACATATTTCCGTCACTGTCTGTCTTTTGGCGATTTCCGACATTCGACTCGAACGGGCGCCACCGGGCAGCTTCTACTCAATATGGCAAACCCTACAAGAGATAATAAGAAGCGTTCACGGCGCGTGATGGAAGACGCATCTGTTGACACCGATGGCGTGGAGGTTGTCGCGGTAGAAGAAGCGAGCTCCTCCTTACAGCGCTCTGTAAGGTAGCCCCAAGCTATACTTACTCCTTTGAAAACCTGCTGATGTGATGTCCTTGTACAGGAAACCAAACGCGCCCGCGTCTCTCTTGCAGAGAATGAGATCGTGCACAACGGCTCTGGCCCGAGTCAAGGGCGACATCGAAACGCGCAAGATGGAAAGGAAGTGGGCAATAGTGCGGGCGATGTTGCAAATACCGAGGGCAGCACCGGCAGCATAGACTTGGAACTAAGTGCACCTGGAACTGGTACGGATGCTCCTGGACAGCCCGAAACTGATCCGTACGAGACGATGCGCGACATGGGCTTTGAGCACCTTCAGTTCGAAGAGGAGGACGACATAATTGCCGCAAATCGGCTTCGGCGCCGTGCACAGCGGAACGCAAGTGCAACGGTTGACATCAGCGGCGAAAATCGCAGAGCCGAAAACGGCATCATCGAGCGCGTCACATGCGTCAACTTCATGTGCCATACACGGTTGGAGTGCGAGCTTGGACCGCTATTAAATTTCATTGTTGGTGAAAACGGAAGCGGAAAGAGCGCCATTTTGACAGCGATAACTCTCTGCCTGGGAGCCAAGGCAAGCACGACGAATCGAGGCGGAAGTTTGAAGAACTTTATCAAGGAAGGTGAGGAGCGTGGCTTCCTAGCGGTACGGATCAAGAATTGTGGTGAGGATGCCTATAAACGCGATTTATATGGAACCTCTATCATTGTGGAGCGGCATTTCTCAAAAACGGGGGCAAGTAGCTTCAAGCTCAAGTCGGTAACGGAACGGCTTATCTCAACCAAGCGGGCCGACGTCGATGACATTGTCGAATATTACTATCTCCAAGTCGATAATCCCCTGAACATGCTCTCCCAGGACAATGCTCGGCAATTTCTCAATAGCTCGTCATCGGATTTGAAGTACCAATTCTTTGTTCGGGGTGTTCAGCTGGAGCAGCTGGACAAAGACTATGAGTTAGTGAAGCAGTTCCTCGATGCGCACGAAGAGCGAATACCGCAGCTGGAAGAACGGGTGAAACGGTGCAAGCAAAATTTCGACGAAGCTCAGAAACTGTGCAAAGTCATCCAGGACAACCAAGAAATGCGGCTCAAGAAACGTCTTTACACAAACCAGCTGGCTTGGTCACAGGTTGTCGAGCAAGAGCATATTCTCGCATCCTGCGAGGAGGCTATTGAGAAAGCCAGAAATGATATCAGCGAAGCCGAGGCGGTGCGGGATGCGGCAACGCAGAAGCTCGAAATCGAGGACGATAAGCTCCGTCGTGCGGAGGAGATCCTCGCCTCGCTAAATGCAGAGGACGGCAGTTACGAGGAGCGGGTCGAGCGAGCCACGGAGGAATACGGCAATGCACAAAATGAGTTGCGCGGGCTGCGCACCGACGAGCGGGACATTCACGGTCGTCTCAAGGCAGCATCCGAACGCGCGAAGAGCCTGGAGATTAAAGTGCACGAGGAAACGCAGCGGCTTGAGGATGCCAATGGGGATGTGCATCGGGAGGCGCAGGCCCGGCTGGCTAGCGCAAAACGCAAGTCAGAGGAGATAAACCAAGACATTGCAAATGAAACTGGTCGGGTCCCGGAGCTCCAGAAAAGCTATGCGGCTGCACGGACGGAGACCCAGAAGCTGGCGGCAGACGTGGAGCGAAAAGAGCAGGATGTGAAGGCGAGAGAGGCGCGCATCCGCAGCCTCGAGCAGAGTCGCGGCTCTTCTTCCAAATACGAGGGCTTTGGTCCAAAGATGGCAGAGCTCGTCACTCAGATTGAGAGGGATGGCCGATTCGGGCAGAAGCCAGTTGGACCTCTGGGGTCCAAAGTCCGCGTGCAGAAACCGATCTGGGCCCCTATCATGGAGAGGACGTTTGGAGGCTCGCTCAACGGGTTTATCGTCACGAGCCATGCGGACCAACAGCATCTGAGCAGCTTGATCAAGCGGCTGAAAATGTCCAACATACCGATATTCATCGCCAACTCGCGGCCCATCAACACAGATGGCAGAGAGCCTGACCGACAGTTCGACACGATCCTTCGGATTCTGGAATTCGATGACCAGCTTGTGCGGGACCAGCTTATTATCAGCAACTACATTGAGCAGTCGATTCTTGTGGAGGACCGCAAAAAGGCGCAACAAGTGATGTTCAACGGGCCGGCTCCGCACAACGTGGTCGCATGTCTGACGCTCCATGACAAGAAGCGCGGCGAGGGTCTACGGCTCACGAGCCGTGGAGGCGGAAACGTGAGCACAACGCCTGTGGTCCCGAACCTGTCACAGAAACCACGAATGAAGACGGATGTTGGCAGCCAGATTGCGGTGCAAACCGACATCCTGGCGCAGAGCCGAGAGGAACTGCATGCTCTCAAGATGCAGCTCAATGAGCTCCTGCAGGAGGAGCGGCGCCGCGAAGAGGCGGTAAAGATGCAATCGCGAAGATGGGACACGCTACAGAGGGCGGCGCGAGACGCAAGTCTAGCAGTCCAGCAAGCGGAGGAGGAGCTGGATAGGTTTGATGGGGCGGACGGTCGGCTACAAGTGCTGCAAGAAGAGCTGGAGACAGCCAAGAGCGAGAAGGACCAGTTTGGTGCTCAGTATGGCGACGTCAACGTGAAGAAGAACGAGCAGAACGCGGAGGTGGAGCGGCTCAAGAGGAGGCTAGAGGCCGAGAAAGAAGACCAGCGAAACTTCCGGATCAAGGTCGACAGGTCGATGCAGACGGTGGAGAAGAAGCGCGACTTGCGGCGAGTGGCGCTGGTGGCCAAGAATGAGGCCTTCGAGCGGATCGGGCTGCTGGAAGAGCGCAAAGAGGTGGCGGAGAGGAAGCGGGACCGGCAGGCAGCGCAGGTGAAGGACTTTGCGGCGCAGGCGGCGCAGGTGAGTCCCAACCGGGTGGAGATTCCGGAGGGCGAGACTTTTGCGAGCGTGGAGAAGAAGCTGGAGGCGCTGGTGAAACAGTTGGAGATCCGGCGACGAAAGGTGGGCATGACGGACGAGGAGGCGGGCAACCGAGTGGTAGACAGCAAGGCGAAGTACGAGAAGATGAAGGCGATCTGCGACGTGAGCAAGGACCATACTCTTGCAATCAAGAAAGCGCTGGTCACGCGGCTGGCCAAGTGGCGCAAGTTCCAGCGGCACATCTCGGCCAACTCGCGGACCAGCTTCATCTACCTGCTGTCAGAGCGCGGCTACCGGGGAAAACTGCTGCTGGATCACAAGCGAAAGAAGCTACTGGTGAAGGTGGAGCCAGACAACACACAGGCGACGAAGGCGAACGGAGACCCGAAAAGCCTATCGGGCGGCGAGAAGTCGTTCTCGTCCATCTGCTTGCTGCTCTCGATGTGGGATGCGATGGGGTCGCGGATGCGTTGCCTGGACGAGTTTGACGTGTTCATGGACAATGTAAACCGCGACGTGAGCACGAACATGCTGGTATGTTGGGTCCATGCGGCGTGGCCGTGGTCACCTGTGGCGCACATCTGCTGACTACTATGTTTAGGTCGATGCGGCTCGGCGGTCAGTGGGCCGACAGTACATTTTTATTACGCCCAATGCCATCCAGGGAAATGCCAGACACGCGCCGGATGTCAAGATCATCCGGCTAACGGACCCCAGACAGCGGACACTCGATGGGAGGCAGTAAGGATCGGGACAGCGGTTGTTGCGGTGTCGATCAGATTTGGGCGCTAGGCTGGCGCTGGCGTACGATGTGCTGCGAAGATAGGAGGCGAGGACGTGCTTGTTTGTGTTCTTTTGGGGATCTCGGCCTGTCACAGGATATGTAGGAAGGTACCTGGCAGAGAGTGAGATTTTGTCCTGGCGTCGGCGTGAATCAGATATCCCAGTCTATAGTTCAAGTATGTATGCACAGTGGTATTGATACAGTAGCACGTGGCAGTGGGCCAGCGTAGACAGCTGTGCCTAAACGGGCACGCCCTTGCTCCGGAGGACATTGACACCGGCACTTGCAGCGAAGCCCGCCCACTGCCCAGCCGCGCTGAGGTAGCCACCGACCTCCTGGGCTTCGTGGCAGCGGCGGTGTAAGAAGTCACGAGTGCCCGCGAACTCGGGGTCTGGGTCGGTTGTCATGAACAGCTCGCTGGAGGCGTAGATGGCGGAGAGCGAGGCGCGCTTGGTGTACCACGACGGGTCGACGGAGGTATCGCGGGCCAGGGCCCAGACCTCGTCGACGAGCAGGGCGAGCTCACGCAGCGAAGCGGGCACGTAGCTCGGCTGGGCCATGATGGCGAGGGCCTGTTCGGAGGAGCTGGGTCAGTAGGGCGCTGGAGGGGGGGAGAAGGCGGTGGGGGGGAGAGGGAGGCGGACTTCTTGCCAGCGGCTGACAACGGGCTTGTTGCCCATCAGGCGCTCCCAAGTGATGCGTTCAGCACGATTGGCGATAGCAGCGGGCGACAGCGACACCGGTGCGGATTCCGGGGGGGCTGGTGCGTCGGCGAAGACGGCACGACAACGGGGGCCCAGGGCAAGCCGCTGGGAGACGAGGTGCCACCGGACGAGGCTGAAGACACCGTCGGGTAAGATGGTGGTGCTGATTGCTGGGTAGCCCGCGTCGCGGGCGCCGTGGGCGAGGGTAAGGTCGGAGAAGCCATACTCGGGGATATGGCGATAAGCAGCCGTTAGGATGGCCTGCTCGTCGGGGCTAAAGCGATCCTGCAGCGGCAGTTCTGTCGGGTGGTCGAGGGAGTGGTATGTGCGGCCGCTGGGAGGGGCCGGGGAGTGTACGCTGACGCGGCGACAGCACGGCATCGGTCGATGTGTGCCGATTGGCGACGAATTCCGTGCCGCAACGGAGAAGGAAGCAACATCGGCCGCTCTCAACTGTCGGCCAACGGCCGGCGGCGGCCGAGCCAACCGGGTGACGAAACCTCTGGACACCGGCGGCATGGCAGGCGAGTGGCGGGGAACGACAGTTGAAAGATAGGGCGAACAGCTGCAACCGAGTCGTGAAATACCAATATGGCTCTGTGGTAATTTTTCGGCCTAGCTGGGAGCAGGAAAAGCGCCATGGCCGGATCAAATTTAGTGCGGTCCAAACGCTCCGTTTCGCCGTAGGGATGGATGTTCGACCACTCGTACGGAGTAATAGTTGGAACGGACGTTGGCAAGCACAGTCAACACGCCATTGTCATCGTTAGCAGGGTCTGTCCTGGCACGCCAACCTTTGCAATCAACGGGTAATATGCTGCAGCTGCATTGGACAGGCCGGGCGAACGAACCAACGCGAAAGGGGGAGGGGTGGCAGCCGAAGCGGGCTGGGTGCCGCAGGACAGGCCATAGAGTTGTGGTAGCCGTTCGCAGCAGATCAAGAAAGGATTTTGATCCTCACACGCCCGTCCTGCGCGTCTCATTCGGCGGCCGTTGTCACAGAGGAGGTGTTATGTGCCTCCTCCTTCACGCTAGCTGGCCGGTTGGTCTCCAGGCGGCTCCGGCGAAGCCATTGAGACACGGGTGAAAAGAGGGGCAGGCGGCTCGCTGGGGGCACACGAGGCCACTGCGTATTAGGTTGTGTATTAATGCATGCGTCTTATCTCGTAAGATACTTGCAAAGTACATCGACGGGACGTGGTTTGCTCCCACCCTTCAGATACCTATGCTGCTACGCGTCGTTTTCTGACCGCGCCGAACACGGTCGCCATCTTGCCCGATGTCGACCGATTAGTGGCACTTGCCCGCGGAGGCACGCGCTGAACGTTGGTGGCTCGCAACGCGGATGTCCACGATGAGAGGCTGGTGCTGCCGACACGGGCTACAGGCACTAACGCATGCACATGGCTGCTATGGGTACGAGGAAGCATCCAGTGGCTGGCTGCTTGGACTGCTGTTTGATCTGCTGCTTGGACTGTTGCTCGGACAGCTGTCCGGGTAGCTGCCCTGTTTAACAAACGCGGAAACTGCATGGGACTCAACCAGTCATGGCCAACAGGGTCGCTGGAGCTGCCCAGCCACGAGGGCCTTGATGGCTGGAGGGCCATTCATAAATGCGCCAATGAACCCCCGAGCGACCGCGTTATTCTCCGGCGGGCCCCTACCGTCCCAGCATTGTCCTGTGATTCGCCAGCGGCCAAATGGCTCTCGCTCGATCGTGTCTTATTGTTTGTTACTTCGTACCTGCCGTTGCGCACTCGAGGATTTATTCGTATGTCACCTCAATCTATCCTGCCTACGGAGTAGGCAAAATCCAGGCGTCGCTGTTCGGCCCAACATGTATACTGGGATACTCTGCCGCGTTGATGGCGGAGCACAAGATGTCTACGAACGTGTACTCGAATGTATCCTCAATGGTTGTCCGTCTTCTCTGCTCCTTCACACCGTCCCGCTCTATGAATAGCACCCACCCCAGCCTGGCGCACTAGCACCCAGTGCCACTGCGCACAGTGCCCGAACCCGAGTCTCGTACTCGTACACCCTAAACGCCCTTCTCCCAACGCTTGTGCACCCGTCCGCGCGCAGAACTGCTGCGTTTGTCCCTCTCCACCCACACACGAAAATACTGCAGACCTCGTCACCTCCTCATTCCCGGCACCACCACGGGAGATATGTACGTACCCGTCACTCCATCTCCCGCGGCTCTCTCCATCTCCTCTCTTGGATGTTATTCTCTTCTCACGCACGCCTGCAGATAGACCCTTTCGGCCCAGAAAGAACCGCTCCGGCCGACGACCAAGCCGCCGAAGAACGAACTAAACCACGCTGCCCGTCCACCCTCGTTCATCCACACCTTCTCGCGTCCTATCCGTTCACACCCCCTCCTTCCATCCCCCGTCCATAGGCCTATTCTTCACCCCAATTCGCGCCATCCACACACCATCATCACACCCTCCCACCCTCCCCGACTCCAGGCTTCCACGGCCTGCTCACCCTCTAGACCACCTCATTCCTCCTTCCTAGCCCTATCCCCTTCAACCTACCGTCCTTCTCCCCACAGGCCGTACAAACAACCCCCCTCCCTCTCTCTCCTCTGTCTCTGCTCGCCATTCCTCTGTCGAACCATCGTCTCGCCAGCCAAGTTCCATCCAACCCGTTAAACCCTGCCCCTCCTGCCGGATTTGCCTGTGAGCGTTTATTATCTATCACCATGGGTAAGTCCTCTTTGAGTAATACGTTGTACTGTGCTTTCTTTCCCCATCCTCCCGTTCTGCCCCGTTCCCCCGGCCCTCCCCGTTGCGTCTCCGTTACTCTGGTCAACCGTTTCTATTGCTCTCTTTCTCCACGCCCTCCGAGAACCCCCTCCCAACATCTCGTGGGACATTCTCCCCCCCCCCCCCCCCCCCCCCCCCCCCCGAGATCTCATCCACTACTTTTTTATTTGCTCTTGTCTTCTTTTTATCTCCTTCGTGCCAACGCTCTTCTACCCGGATGCCTCTTTGCTGCCAATTGCCTGTAGCAAAACTGCCACTGGTCTCGTCGGTCATCGCCTCACCATATACTGTCTCCCTCGTGTCCCCCCTTCGGTGCTTGTCCGCTAGGCATGTTGTTCTCGTTACTTCCCATCGCTTCCCTACCCAACGTTCCCCCATCTCGCCCTCAACCCTATGGTATTTTTCTTTCGTCTATTCTCATGCTTCCCTGAAGTTTATTCTTCTCTATCCGATGCCTCTGCAAATATATTGTGGCGTCTCACTTGGTGTGACTTTTTTGGTCCTGTTGCATACAATCTGTTGAATCACATTGTCTTTTTCTGTTGCGATGCTCTCGGTTTCCACTCTTGGCCATCTTACCGTGTCTCTCCTTCTCATTATGCAACATCTGCCGCACCAAACCCGACTGGCAAAAAGAGCTCCAGTTGGACTCCCATGCCCCTTAGGCTTCTCACCCTCGGCATATAAATACTCTCTGTTTTTGTCGCTTGTCTTACGCGTGCTCGGTATCTTGCCGTCCTTTCTCTTTCATGCGATGCATCACCTTGATTTATTATATCTTTTTTGGCGTGGTGCTAACTCACTGTCTGTAATTCCTTAGACTCAGGAGATACCTACCGTCCGGTAAGTTGTTGGACACCCTTTTTAGCCTCGAGCCCTGTGCTGGGGCAGTTAGTTACACACTGGCTCAAACGAACTACCACACCACCCCCCCCGTTACCTCAGATTTCCTAACATGCGTCATAGCGTGAACGGTCCCGTTCACCTCGCCGTGGTCGATCTCGCAGCCCTGCCCGAGCTGCCGGTCACCGACGCTCATATTCTCCCCGCAGCAATCGCTCTCGCAGCCCGGACTATCGCCGCGGCTCAAGAAGATCTCGCTCCCCCATGTCTGGACAGATCCCTGCCTCCGGAGCGCCGACCGGTTCTGTTTATAGCGGTGGCGGTGGCGCCGCTCCCCATCGTTCGCATGACGATCGACAAGCTGCAAGGGATCAGATGATGTCCAACATCCGAGAGTCCTCCCAGCAGGACCGGCGTGTCTATGTTGGAAATCTCTCATATGACGTTAAGTGGCATCACCTGAAGGATTTTATGCGACAGGGTCAGTTCTCTTTTCCCGCCTTATCGATCGATATGCTAACCTCTTTTCACCCCTGGCTAGCTGGAGAGGTCATCTTTGCCGATGTGTTGTTGCTCCCGAATGGAATGTCGAAGGTGGGCGACTACGTTTCGTAGTCTTGGATGGCTACGTTTTTCTTTACCACGGATTCCTTTGCCCCCCCTTTGGCTCACCCTCGTTTTGATTTGATGGAAATTGTTGGATTGACGGGTCGGAACCTTGTTCCCGGGTTATTGTAGGGATGCGGGTAAGTTGACTTCCAGCTCCTCCATTCCATCGAGCTTGCTGGATGTGTCGGCTGGGTGTTCCATACTGACAATTGCGCAACAGAATTGTGGAATATGCAACAGGGGAACAAGCCCAAAATGCAGTCGCGACACTCAGCAACCAGAACCTGATGGGCCGCTTAGTCTACGTCCGAGAGGTACAGCCCCCTGGCGGCTCGTCGGTATGCTAGTCTTGCCGCTTCCCTCTGCTAATTGTTCCTAAAGGACCGTGAAGCAGAGCCTCGGTTCAACCAGGCATCTGGTCCCCGTGGTGGCTACGGCGGTACAGTGGGTACTCCCAGCTACGGCGGTGCCATGGCCAGTCCCAGCTTCAACGCTGGCATGGGTGGTAGCCGGCAGATTTACGTCGCAAATGTTAGTTCCTCGTCGATTTCTGTGATGTATGTTTTACGAGTCGTGTACTGATAGAAACTCCTCAGCTACCGTTCACCATTGGATGGCAGGATCTGAAGGACCTTTTCAGACAAGCAGGTAGGTTGGGGATCGTCTCTTCTCTTTGCTTTAGCACACATGACACAAAACGATTATTGACATAATTAGCCCGCACGGCTGGCGTCGCTCGGGCCGATATCAACATCGGGCCAGATGGCCGATCCAAGGGCTCTGGCATCGTTGTATTTGAGAGTCCGGACGACGCTCGGAATGCGATCCAGCAGTTCAATGGCTATGACTGGCAGGGCCGCGTTCTAGAGGTCCGTGAAGACCGCTTTGCCGGCAACAGTGGCTTTGGTGGTCGTGGCGGCTTCGGTCGTGGCGGCTTTGGGGGTGGATTCGGTCGTGGTGGGTTTAGCGGTCGCGGGGGCTTCGGCGGCTTCGGTAGTCGTGGTGGCTACGGCGGCGTCGGCTTCGATGCTGGCCCTGGTGCCGGCCCTTCGCCCGCTCCGAATCCATTCACCGACTATGCGACCTCTGGCAATGAACAAAGCGAGATCATCTTTGTGCGCAATGTGAGCACCAACCCTCGACCAGGCTTTTAATCTCCGGCTATTTCATCTCTGCTAACACCTATAGCTTCCCTGGTCTACAAGCAACGAAGATCTCGTGGAGCTTTTTGGCACTATCGGAAAAGTGGAGCAGGCAGAAATACAGTACGAACCCAGTGGCCGCTCTCGCGGGTCGGGAGTCGTTCGTTTCGACAGCCCTGAGACCGCCGACACCGCCATTGCAAAGTTTCAAGGCTATCAATATGGAGGACGCCCGCTTGGTCTAAGCTTTGTCAAATACCTGACTCCTGGAGTTGGTGGCGACAGCATGGAAACAGATCATGCTGGATTGACACAAGACCAAATCATGTAAAAATTGGCCGACCGACATCAGTTGCTCTTGCCTTTGGACCCGCTAGGTCTTTCTCGGACTTGACAGCATCCCCATGATCGCGCGAGCATCATCGAAGCAAAGTCCGATCTGATGGTTTCTGTTAGCATGCTACTGTGGTGGCGCGCCCTACTCGTTTGTTTCTCATTCTCACTTGTGCTCTTATTATCACTCAATCTTTCTGCTTCCATTTATCTCCTACGACATGCTGCACTGTTCTTCGAGCAGTAGAGCTGAATGGAAGCATATGGTGGATAAGGTGAGGGGCCATGCTTCGCTTTTCCTCACGTCTTGCGGCACCCAGGTGTCGATGCGCAGGTGCAATATTTCTTTGCACTGTGAGGTCGGGATTTAGTGTCATAGTTCCAGGTTGCTGATGGCGATGGCTGCCATTAGCTGGGCGGTTTCACCGGTGGAGGAAAAACACAAAAAAGCTTCTGATTTTAATGCTTTCTATCATTTTCACTGTCTCAATTTGCCCTCCATATAGTTTTCTTCAAGAATGGGATACGGCTTTCCGAACAGGGGCGGTATTGGTTTGGGGTGGCGTCTCGAGGCCAGATAAACAGCCAGGTGGTCAAGATCCACAAGCCATGAGACGTATTGTAGTTGGTTATCCTAGAAAACCCCGGTACAGTATCCTGTGCGGCTGTGGCTCGATGACGGAAGCTAATTATACAGAGGTTGATGTTCATGCTAAAACACTAACAGTGTTAAACCCTTCGGAAGCACGTAATGTTCAGCGTCAGGTTTAATCACGTAAACAGCGCAAAGGTGTGCTGCTGTGGCCTCTCACGACGGGCCGCAAAAGTTCCATATATGATAACAATATGGCGACCGCCTTAACATACGCTTGGCATTAGCTGACGCCTTACCGTTATGGCCCCAAAGGCAAGCAACAGAACCTGTAGCAAAGAAAACCACGCTTCACGTATTAGGTCTTGCATCATTTGTGCCATACGGCCAAGCCCAGCTCTCGTGCCTAAAAGCACCAATCTGCCGGTCACGCTAATTGTTTCACGTCAGGTCCATGATACCAAGCATCACACATGGTTTAAGGTAGAAATAAAATCGCTGCTAAAGCTAATGGCTCAGCTGTTTCATCGTTCTCGGGCTACGCTAAGCGTCATGCCCGAATCAAGCTGAGGTAGCTGCAGTAGCTGCCTTCTTCTTCTTTGCCTTTGCCTTCTTCTTGCTTTTGTCACGGGGCTTCAGTAGCGTCATCCCAGCCTTGCATGTCTCTGCATATCTGGCGTAGAATGCCTCCAAAGAATCTGGGTCCACCGTCGTAGAAAGGCGGATCTTTTCCTTCCGGAGATTCTTGGACTTCCCATTGCTCGCTCGAATAATAAGCGGTTGAGGTATGTCCGTCAACAGCGCGGTGGTAGGCGGCCGGCTCGAATAGCCTTCACGTCCCTGCGTTACTGAAGAGAAAGGCAAAATTAGATCATGATGATAAAGCCATCTATAAAACGAGACCCGACTCACAACGTCTCTGGCTAAGGTAAATTGCGCCATGCTCCTTGCCTTTCTGTGTATCAAACAGTTCACCGAGGCGCGAGAAGAACTGCCCCGATAGCAGCCCATTAGACTGAGTAATTCTTTCCTTCTGTACTCTCCATATACTGCTTACCTCGTCGTTGCTTAGGTATCCCATCTCGGTCGAAGCCAGCAGAAGGTGCCTGGGGGCAAGTAGTCAGGTCGTGTACCGCAGCCTTTTTTATCCAGGGTTTGCCCACAAATCACCGGCCGATAGAAGGTGCGTACTCATAGTTGATTGGCTACTTGCAAGTTATTATATGGGCCCCTGACTAACGAAAGGGCCCACAAAATATACCAAATACATCTTATCAGTGATTATCGTGCTGCTACTGTATGTACATACTGCGTACAAGACAACTTTTTTTTTTGGAAATAAAGCCTCTCTCTTTGGGCCCTTAGCATAGTCCTTTCACTCCAGGCAAGTGCGCTGCCACAACCACCATGGCATATCAGAGGATCAAACGGCCATCGCTGTCCGAGGGCTTTTTACGGCAACTTGGGTTGAACGACATGGAGTTTCAACGAAGGAGCAATGAGAGCAAGGCCACATTTCCAAGAGATTCGCGAATAGAAGTCAAAAAATCGCAGCAACAACGGAAATACTTGTTATCAAGTACAAAAGCACCGAAAACATCGTTGGCACGAAATGACGCTAAAATTGCTGCTCGGAACACAAATGAACAGCGGATATATGCGACGCCTGCTCGAACATCTTCCCTAGAAGACGATTCGGATGGGACCGATGGGTTTGACGGGTTCGATATGTCAAAAGAGGGTTCCGGCGAGAGCGATGATGATTCCGGCACTGGATTATCCACACAGACAATCCCCTCGGGACGAATGCGCCAAAAGTTGCAACAGGATGAAGCCGAGATCGCAGAGCTGGAGCGCAAGTTGGGTATTAGAGGTCGCAAGACCCTACCGCAAGCATTCAAAGAGGACGGTCTTAGCGATCTTTTGCTACCCGTCGGCAATGAAGACGACGGAGACGATTTCTCCGACAAACGAAAACGGAAAACGGAGGCAGATGAGTGGCTTCGTCTGAAGCGCCGAAAGGCATCACCCGCCACCATCGAATATGACTGTAGTAAAGGACGGGGCATCGAAGAAGGCGAAGAAGGGAGCTCTGACGAGGATGGCGTTTTTGACGACGCCAGAGACAATTCGGATGAGGACATTGACCTCGATGGCCTTCGAAGCTCCAAACGCACGCGCGAAAATCCATATATGGCACCAGTGTCCGCACTCCCGGCTGGCAAATACGTCCCACCGGCTCTGAGGAAAGACAAAATGACTGCAGACGGTGATTCGGAGACAGTTGCGCGAGTGCGGCGGCAGGCACACCACTTGGTTGCCCGTCTCTCTGACGCCAACATGCAGACAATTCTAGGAGAGATCGACAAACTCTACCTAGACTACCCGAGGCAATACGTCACTGAGGCAATAGTTGACAAGCTGCTCGAGCAGATTACCATCGAGGGCGCCTTGTCTAATAGTGTTGTTATACTCATCGCCGGGTTTGCGACCGCAGTGTACCAGGCCAAGGGCGTGGACTTCGGAGCTTACTTTGTCCAACATAGCGCGACACTCTTTCGTCAGCATTACGATACTCTATTGGAAGGCGCTGCGGCTGGTGAATCTAGAACACAACATCACTCTTGGGCACCGATGTCAAAGGTGCTCTTGAATCTCCTTGGGCTCATTTCCGAGCTGTATCACTTTCACATGATTGGCTCTAATCTGTTATACGATTATATCCGCATGTTACTGGACGACTTCTCTGAGACCAACACGGAGCTCCTGCTGCGCATGTTTGAGGTCAGCGGGCATCGACTCCGCCAGGACGACCCTCGTGCATTTAAAGACATTGTTGCACTCATCCGGCCTGCTATTCTGCGCGTTGGAGGCGAGAAGAATCTCTCTGCCCGAACACAGCACATGATTCAGAAAATCTATGAATTGATCAAGAGCCAGAAGAGAAAATCTCGCGATGCTGACGGTAGCTTTGGGTATGCGGAACGAATACGGAAAATACTTGGCAACCTCGCCAACTCAAAAAAATTGGAGGCCACTGGGCCTCTTCGTGTCGGGCTAAGCGATATTGAACAAGCGGACAAGCGAGGGAAGTGGTGGCTGGTTGGAGCGAGTTGGGCGGGGGAGCACGACAAGGACGACCGAAAAGACCAGAAGAAACAACATCTTGAAGATGGACAGCAGGGTGGAGCTGTCGGCACCAAGCAAAGAGACATGACCAAATTCGGTGGCAATGACGACATTCTTGGGTCTTGGGGAGACGCCATCCCGGACGTTGATGAGCTGGATCAGCTTGCCCGTGAACAGGGAATGAACAACAATGCCCGCCGGTCGATATTTGTCACGCTGCTATCTGCAGCTGACAGTAAAGATGCCCACACACGACTTCTCAGGCTGGGCTTGAACAAACACGACAAAAGGGAGATCGCCAATGTGCTCATCAGATGCGTGGGCTCTGAACAGCATTACAACAGCTACTATGCACTTGTTGCACGGCAGGTGTGCAGCACCGACCACAGGATGAGTTGGGGGTTTCGAGTTGGCCTATGGAAACTGTTTCGGCGGCTAGGTGAGCCAATGTTCGGAGAGCTGGCAGACGAGGATGGCATGGATGAGGACGACGAAGCTACCGACCTTCGACGCATCGTGAACATTGCCAAAATGTACGGCTACTTAGTTGCCACTGGGTGTCTGGGGTTGGATGTCCTCAAATGTTTACGGCTGATCCGTCTTCAAGCGAAGACGCAGATTTTCGCTGAGGTTTTTTTGATTACGTTGTTCGAAGAGACCCGAAAACTTGCCAAAGCGAGTGGAAAAAGCAACAGCAACATGATTCGGAAGCGTGTCGGTTCTGTTGGAAACAACGAGGATTTGCGGCGAGGATTTGCGTATTTTTTCAGGCATGTCGTTCGCAAGTCCCAACTAGCGCCGCAAGGACAGGCTTCAGTCCTAGCCAAAGCTTGCGATACGGCGCTGAAAGCTTTAAACAGCGACGGTGTCCATGAGGATTAGTCTGTGAACTGTCCTAAAACTGCTGTACTTCAAACAAAGTTGACGTCACTTGGGCTATTCAGTAAGATGAATAGATGAGTCAAAAATAATGACTTCTCAACATGGAATAAAGTTTGAAATTCCTCGCAAGTCAGCACACTGTGTATGTGGTGCGGCGAAGTGAATTAATACCACTAAACAGAGTAAATATCGTAAGGATTGTATTCTACAATGGTAGAGGAGAAACGCCCTGGGTTTAAATCCTCAAGATGTCAGGCAACTAGCCAATCATCTAGACCTACCACCTCACATTGGGTCTAGTCTGCGACTGTCAGCCTCGGGTCGAGTTCGGTATAGCTTCTCTAACCTCATTTCGATGGTGCCAGGCGACATACTGGTGATATTGTACGTCTCACATGCAAAGCCATGCATCTTCGTTGATAATGCGTCGAAGACGTGGTCGCCGGGGTCGCAGATCTGCGGGATCTCCTTGCTGATAACGTACTTCACCCATTGAGTAAGATACTAGGCCTGCGCCACACATATATCAAAGGTGAATTTGTACAAAATGTCACTACCGCGCGCTGTGTCCGCGATTTCCGGGTGGGACGAGACACCGTTGCTGGGCTTCGTTTTGTGGGCACGGCCGGCAAACTGGGAGTTCTTGGTGCTGCCATCGAACAAAATGAGCCGGCAGGTAGCTCGAAAAGAATGTCAAAGGAGCCTATTTACGAGTGCATCATCTCCAGGTCGGCGATGAGGTGGTCGCAGGGCTCGTTTCACATTCTTTGGGGTCGTCGCGTCGGCATCGCCGTCTGCCGAACCGTCCCCCCCGATCACAATTTCGTGTTTGTTGATCAAGGCAAGATCCATGTAGTGTATGCCCTCGCCATTAACAACACCATTCCCTGAACTTAAAGGTAGGTCCGCTAGCTTCGCGGTGCATGACAGCATCTACGCATTCATCTTGAGGCAGCGGAGACGGCGAAGGATCAGGCGTATTATCCGGCTAGAAAAGTCCAGGATGAGATTGATTTCGAAGGCGCTTTGGCCACAGTGTCGTCCGCCGTCATAAATGCTTGCTTGTGCGAATAAGGCGGCTGCTGTTGGCCGGCGATACATCTTACAAACGTCGCGATGACTAAGCACAGTGCCTAACCTGTCGGGAAGGAACACTGTCTATTTTGGTCCCACGTGATAGCGCAGTGGGTCGTAGCTTGGTCATAGTGCTTCGCCTTCGCCTTATTATCCTAGGCCGTACTCCGTACGCCTAGAACAGAGCGGTTTTTTTTTTAATACAAGAAAGCCCCCCAAAAACAAGAAAACACCGTTGCTTAGGCAAAAAAGGCTCCATTTGTTACCCGTTACCCGAGAGCTCCCGGAACAGCATCTTCTCTCAATTGAAACAGTGCAGATATACCACGCCAGCCACCACCAGGCACGGAGGCAGTTCACAACAATTGCATTTCTGTATTGGACACATTTGTTTTCAACTTACAACTCTCACCCTTCTAGCTGTTCTCGCAGAATCTAAGGCACATTTTCAAATATGCTGTCTCGCCGTTTATTATCGCGGACCGCCGTCCGGTCAGTATTCCGAAAACAGTCGCCGTAAGCTTCTTTCCACGCCCTCCCCTCGCACGGTAACTGACGAACTTCTGCATCAGCTTCCCTACGATCATCCCAACATCCTCACCGGTGCTCCGGTGGAGTCGTGGCTTCGCGTCAGAATCCTCCGAGGAGAAAGACCTCGTAGTCATCGGCGGCGGTGTGGCTGGCTATGTGGCCGCTATCAAGGCCGGACAGGAAGGCCTTAAGGTGACCTGTATCGAGAAGCGTGGAGCACTAGGCGGCACCTGCCTAAATGTCGGCTGCATCCCATCGAAGTCGCTGCTCAACAATTCGCACCTGTACCATCAGGTTCTGCACGACACGGCAAACCGTGGCATCGAGGTCGGCGATGTGAAGCTGAACCTCGACCAGCTGATGAAGTCGAAGGAGCAGTCTGTTACAGGACTGACCAAGGGCATCGAGTTTTTGTTCAAGAAGAATGGTGTTGAGTATGTGAAGGGCACGGGCTCTTTCGTTGACGGACACACGATCAAGGTGGATCTCAACGAGGGAGGCGAGACGACACTGGTCGGCAAGAACATTCTGATTGCCACGGGAAGCGAGGCAACACCATTTCCGGGACTGGAGGTTGACGAGAAGCGTGTCGTCACCAGCACGGGCGCATTATCGCTGGAGAAAGTACCGGAATCGCTCGTGGTGATTGGCGGTGGCATCATCGGGCTCGAGATGGGCTCTGTCTGGTCTAGACTTGGTGCCAAGGTCACGGTGGTAGAGTTCCTTGACCAGATTGGTGGTCCTGGCATGGACGCAGAAACGTCGAAGCTGGCACAGAAGCTGCTGAAAAAGCAGGGCATTGACTTCAAACTGGGCACCAAGGTGGTCAGTGGTGACACGAGCGGCGAAACTATCAAGCTTGAGATCGATTCGTCAAAGGGAGGCAAGCCGGAAACTGTGAGTGCCCTGTTGTCCAGTGAAGTGCCGTTGGAGGTCGAGCTAATTTGAACCTCTCCACACAGATCGAGGGCGATGTTGTGCTTGTGGCCATCGGCCGTCGGCCATATACGAAGGGTCTTGGCCTGGAGAATATCGACCTTGATGTTGACGAGCGCGGGCGCGTGGTCATCGACTCTGAGTATCGGACAAAGCTGCCGCACATCCGCTGTGTCGGTGACGTTACGTTTGGACCGATGCTCGCGCACAAAGCCGAGGAGGAGGGTGTGGCTGTGGTGGAATACATGAAGAAGGGCTATGGCCACGTTAACTACGGCTGTATTCCGTCGGTGATGTACACTCACCCGGAAGTGGCATGGGTTGGGCCCACCGAGCAGGAGCTGAAGGCTCAAGGGGTCAACTACAAGGTTGGCAAGTTCCCATTCAGCGCAAACTCCCGCGCCAAGACCAACATCGACACGGATGGCCAGGTGAAGATTCTTGCCGACGCGGAGACAGACCGGCTACTGGGCGTCCACATTATTGGCCCCAGCGCCGGTGAGATGATTGCGGAGGGCACTTTGGCTCTGGAATACGGCGCTTCGAGCGAGGACATTGCACGCACGTGTCACGCTCACCCGACGCTGTCAGAGGCCTTCAAGGAGGCGGCCATGGCAACATACTCCAAGGCCATCCACTTCTAAGCCAGAGAGTGTTGCATATTGTTCAATAGGGTGGCGGTGGGATGGAGCAATGATATGGTCAGCATGGACCCGTGGGGCTCCCCTTTCCAGCAGTGACTGAACATTGTCCCTTTCCACGGAAACCTCGTGCGTTCGGTTTGCGCCATGTACTTTATCTTACTTTATTTTGTGGGGAGAAGGGGGGGGGGGTGATCTTTGGCACATCTGATATAGATTCTGAATGTTCCAGGGCTGGCTGATCGGGCGACACAACCAAGGAACACAGGCGGATGTAGATCGTGCTCTGTTCGACAGGGTGGGGTTTTTCATAAATAATTCCGTGATTGTTGCTTCTGAGAGAAGCCCGACCGGAAAGCCAGGAGCATCTAATAGGTGATGTATATCAATATTACTTGCGTTGGCTACTTTCTGAAGAGCCGGTACTGGGGATGGTTTTAGCAAAATACAGAAGCCGAGGCAAGGCCAGACGGCGCCGGCGGAAAGATCTAGCGACGATGTAATGTATTACTTGTAATATAAATACGGGACGGCATACCAACAGAGCCTCCCAGTGCATGCTGACATGCTTGCGATTACGCTCGCAAGTCTAGGAGGTCCGAGGTCAAGAGCCAGGAGCCGCCGAGTCACGGCGACTGCGGAATTGAAGAGCTGGGGAGGGAGCTTGTCGTACGGAGTACGTCGTATGTAGTCCTTCGGACATACGAACGGAGCTTCCATAATAGTATGCGCGGAAAATGCGGCGACCGACGTCGTTTGGTTTCTAGCCTATTAATGGTTTTTCTTCGCCCAGCGTGAATTTTATTTTAGCATTTTACAGTCGGTGGGACTTTTGATAAAGCACGGCCGCTGCCCTTGTTCCTCTTCCCAGCAGGCTGCGAATTCTGACGCGGTTCCCATTCGCCTGACTGGCACAGAGCTACGTCGCTGAACGTCGCTGGCGGAAGCACTCGGCTGTCAGCCTTTTGTATGGCACAACAGGGAAATCATTGCCACGTACGTCGTATGCCTCTAGGCACTGGAAACTGTCGTGCCGCCGGCGAACGAGAAAGGCATAACGAGCCGCCCGAGTGCTTCCCCATACTTTCGCAACCTTCCCTGCGGAGCTAACACTACTACACCGAAGGCCCATTTTTTACGTTTTTTTACTGGATATTTCGGTCCCTGGAGCCCTGCGCCCTGGTTCGATAGGTGTATCTATACCGCCGCCTCACTTCGTCCTCTACCATTAAAATTTCCTGCCCTAGCTCCCTTCTCGATATGCCGACAGCGCAGCATCGCAAAATTTCCAGCCACCAAGTCCAACAGCAAACAGCTCACACATTGCTAGCAATCGCCCTCATCTCTACCTCTCATCAACGTCCCATTACCGTCCCAGACCGAGCTTATTTCCTCCATTGGCCCGCCCCTGACCATCCGGTTATGCCATTTGGTCTCTTTTCCCTTGCATCTTGCGACAATTCTGCTACTGAACTATTCATCAGTAACCTCACCCCTCCCGCCCCTCTCTCGCGATTTCACCTTTGCTACTCCTCCCTACGTTGGCCGGTGCGTGTACATGAGTAGGGACCGTCCTTCCACTGGTGCATGCTCGCTCCCGCGTAACTCGGCACCCACATCCAGCCACGCGGCTTACCCTCACCGTCTACGTCCCAGCAAACCAGTTCAAGCTCCCCATATTCGTACCCAAACACGAACTCAGGCACACACCTAGAACAGTGTAATACGAGTACGCACACGATCCCGGCGGTGGCAGCAGAAACCTGCAACTTAAAGCGAGCAGACGAAAGTGGGAGGAGCCGACCATCTTCTCCCTCCGCCTCCGCCTCCTCGTTCCAATCGCCACTCTGGCTCTCCACGACAAGGCTTTGGGTGGCGCATCTGCTGCTGTGGCCAGGATGGCCCAGCCAAATGCCGACCCTGTTGAGGACTACGAGTATACTATACCCGTGCCATTGCATACGATCGTACACCACTAACGCGTCCTCAATAGCTATGAATCTCTACCACCCAACTTCTCCCTCATGCAAAACATGGCTGCTGGCGCTTTTGCCGGTATTGCCGTACGTGGTGACCTTTTCAAGCGAAGTGCTTAGCACCCCAGCTGTGATATAGCTGACAGAGGACTTTAGGAACACACTGTCATGTACCCAGTAGATGCAATCAAGGTACCTTCCTCCTTTCCCTTCGCTCCCGGGTGCTTTCTTCATATATCCGATACCGTTTTCTGACAACTGGTTCCTTCTACAGACGCGAATGCAGATTCTCAGTCCCGGCGGATCAAACGCATACTCGAGCTTAATAAAGGGCACATATCGGATGGCGACTAGCGAGGGTATCGCCAGCTTATGGCGGGGAATGTCGAGCGTTGTTGTCGGTGCAGGTCCGTTGTTGAATACGCGCTACAAGATGGAAATGATGCTGCGCTGGGCTCTGGACGATGTATGCTGACCGGTATGCTGTTGGGCTTCGTATAGGCCCCGCTCATGCTGTATACTTTGCAACATATGAAGCTGTCAAACACCTGATGGGCGGCAACAGAATTGGAGAGCACCACCCATTGGCGGCGGGTCAGTATATTCCGTGCTCTCCAAACGAATTCATTGTGCTTGGCTGACGCTGGGCGCACCAACAACAGCAACAAGCGGGGCCTGTGCCACGATCGCTAGCGATGCCCTAATGAATCCCTTCGACGGTATGAACAACTCCCCGGTCAAGCATATCAACCTACCACTATTGTCTATGCTAGACTAACAAAATCGATGTAGTCATCAAACAGCGTATGCAGATCGAGGGGTCCGGGAAAATGTATCGCTCGATGTTGGATTGCGCGAAGTACGTCTATCGGAATGAAGGCGCTGCGGCCTTCTATGTGTCATACCCAACGACGCTATCTATGACAGTCCCTTTCACGGCCTTGCAGTTCCTGGCTTACGAGTCTATATCAACTGTGATGAGCCCGACCAAGACATACGACCCCGTCACACATTGCCTTGCCGGCGCTGTTGCTGGTGGCGTCGCGGCTGGTCTCACCACTCCAATGGACGTCATAAAAACGATGCTGCAGACGCGTGGCTCTGCTAAGGACGCAGAGTTAAGAGCAGTGAACAGCTTCATGTCCGGCTGTCGTCTCTTATTAGTCCGTGAGGGCTTCCGCGGTTTCTTCAAGGGCATCCGGCCTAGAATTGTGACTACGATGCCAAGCACGGCAATCTGTTGGTCTGCATACGAAGCGTCCAAGTAAGAATCAATGGGCTCGGGAGTTTGGCGAACTAGGAGCTAACAATTTGTTAGGGCGTATTTCATTCACCGAAATGACCATGCACGATAAGGCATAGCAGCACAGTCTATCGAAACTCTGGATACAGAGGCGAGCTCGACTTCATATTTCACATCACCTATTCGTCTTGGGTAGTATGTTGCCCTGCCCTATATCGATCTTGCAGGAAAAGAAAAATTCAAAAATCTGTATATTTAGACTATCGAGGGTAGTCCTTTTTAGCTTTGGTAACAACTCGGAGGCACCGGTGTGCGTATATGCGATTCACGGATGAATTGCTATGTCGGAAGGGCTACTGCTTCCCGGGCTAACGGCATACGAACGATGGCACCGTTTAGTGTATTATTGGACCTTGTTATACCGGTTGGCTACAGTTGGATTATATTCTGTGAGAGGGGTTCTGTTGCACAGCAACTCTAGTATTATTGTGGGAATTCGAAAACTCTCGAACTCTTGAAACCAGTAAACGCCCGCGGAATCTAAGCGTAGGAAAGGTATTCTCTCATAGTCTACTGATAAATCCTGGATCTCACCCTATTCCTCTCTTCTGTTTAGCTATTCGTGGCGTCAATGCCATTGAATATCAGTTCTCGCTGTCTGCATGCAAATTCCCATATTCGGTTTTCCAGAGGACTCCACGACTAATGGTACAAAAGGAATACTAAACAAAACGCAAGCCCACTTTCCGCCAACGGCCATCGTACAACCATTATGCGACTTTTCCCATTTTCAGCCTCCGAATGGGAAACCGCCAGAACCGAAGCGGAACTTGAACTGCTGTCCCTGGCCACCTTGCTGGAAGACGAATGGCTGCCCACTACCGCCAGAGCCGAATGGGTTTCCCTGAGGAGGAACCGGTCGCTCGTGGGACATGGGGTCGTCGCCCTGGTCGAACCGGGCACGCAGCTCTGGGTCGCTGAGCACTTCATATGCCTCGTTAATCGATGCCATTTTCCTCTCCGCATCCTCCTTAGTAAGGCCCTGCTTTGCAGCCTTGTCTGGATGATGCAGCTTGGTCAGCTTTCGGTATGCCGCCTTGATCTGTTTTTGGTCGGCGTCATGCGATACGTCGAGAACCTTGTAGTAGTCTTTTGTTTTGCTCCGCCGGAGTTTTATTTGGGCTTCGTTAATCAAGGGGTCGATCACACTCGCATTTTCCGGGTGAAATTTCTTGGCTGCGTTCAGCGTCTCGATAGCTGCATCGAACAGTTCGGCGTCTAGTTGTCCTTTGTGCTTATATAATAGCCCGTAGAGGGAGGTATCGTCAAGGTCGAGGGCACTGGTGCACCAGTCTTTTGTCTTTTTGCTGTTCATCTACGAGGTGTCAGCGAGACCTGTACGATCAAAAGGAGTGGGTATCGAGGGAAAGGTATTTTCAAACCTCGTAGTAGCATTGGCAGGCAAGTCCGACTAGGCGAAAAACAAGGCCATTGGTTGCAACGGCAGGAAGGATGCCAGAGTCGCGAAGCTTCTGGACCTGATCTTTGATTTCCTCAACCAGGCCCTTCCCATCGGCAGATAAAACCAGATTTTTCACCGCTGTCGAGGGTTGATTCTTGCCCAAAGCCTTCTCGACCTTGGCTAATGTCTTCTCGGCACTCTTTTCCTGCCTCAGTAGCGCTCGGCAAGGCTTGGAATCTGGATCCGAATGCAAGCATTTGCGGGCTTGCGCCATTCCCTTTTCGAGATCCCCAAGCACGTAAAAATGAACAGCGGAGATGACTAAATGTGGTGAGACGTCTCCTGGATTCAAGTGCAGCACATGCAGTAAATCGCTAGCACCCTCTTCCACCTCACCACGAGCAAAGCGACAACGCGAACGTTGTTGTCGCAGAGATACTGCTCTGCTGGCTATTGCGATTGCTTCACTCGCTAGGCCCACACACTCTTCCCAATTGCCGGCCGCTTCAGCCGCCTCTGCCAGGCTAGCTGCCTTTTCTGCTTCCCTCAAGGCTTTGGTAAGCTCCTTTATTTCAGGGGTCACCTTCACCTTTGCGAACTGTTCGCGTGCACCGTCCCAGTCTGCTACCCTTTGCCTGATCTTCCCAAGCTGAATGTGTGCCGCCTCGAAGTTGGGTTTCAGGGACAGAACCTGATTGAAGTCATTGGTGGCCTGGGCAGGCCGGCCAAGGCTGAGGTAGGTTGTCGCACGTTTAAAAAAAGTAAGGTAGTCTGTTGGGTCACGCATGATGGCAACATCATAGTACACCAACGCTTTGCTCGTCTCACCACGGGATAAGTGGCCTTGCGCAGAGGCAAGAAGAGAAGACAGCTGAGTATCGGCCGGGATATCCTGTGCCGACAAAGCCGAGGCTATGCCTACAGCAAAGGCCACAGCTGACAAGCTAAAGTGCATGTCGTCGTAATTGATAGTATTCGATCGTTGGTGTAGGTAGGCGTTGGGGGGGTCTTCTGCTGCCTTCTGTCTGGGCAGGACGAGACACGTTGCAGATGAAGATAGCGTCTGCGCTGGGCAACAGCACAAGGCGTCAGCCTTAACATAGACAAAGGCAGATCTGATAACCGGCTGGAATTCGCGTCAACAAAGCAGTCTTAGGATGTAGGTCTCGCACGGCCACGTTGCACTGGGGTGCATTACTGCAAGTAAATATATAGAGAGCTGGCCACAATTGAGAAACAGGGTGTAGCTAAAAATAAGGCGTTCCTAATGGCATTCGCCAAGGCGGTAGCGCATGATAACGTAATACTGCCCCATATGCGAGTACTACCTGATACATAATGGGCTTAATATCTCAAGCGTCCTCGGCGGCTGTTCCAACATCATTGTCCGCAATTTTTGCCATGGCGCAGATCCGACCGCCTGAAACAATATTTTCACCATCGGTTGCCCGTCTAGCGTCTTCGACAGCCAAAGACTGGAATTATGTCGACACTTGGCTAGTCACGAAGGTCCAAGGTCACCCTTTAACTTTCGAACGCAACCCAGAGACATTGAAAACACTGGTAGCATTGGCTGCCCTTAACGAAATTGCTGACGAAGAGCGTGACCTTGTTATCTCAGTTGAGGCTGCCGCTATTCAGGCACTGTCCGGACATGGAGCAGATTCAAGTGGCATTTCTTCTACCGATATATTCAGTGGAGTAGCGGACGCCATTGCGCTAGAACTCCCACGCGAAGGTCTGGCCGCCCTTAATGCGTTGGCTTCCATGTCTGTGGAGCTCGGCGTTGCATATCCGGAGCCGGAAGCTCTGGGGCGCGAGATATTGCGGCTCCAAATACAATTATATCAGCTTAATCAAGTCGCCGACCGAAGTGTCATTGTGCTGACACACATCGAAGAGGAGCTGGTAGAGTGCGGCGACTTACTAAGAGGTCTCAGCGATGGCGCATATCAACCCTCTACGGACTTGGCGAAGGCCAATCTGGAGCTGCAACGCAAGGTCAAGGCAGGAACTGCCTGCCTCCACGAAACGCAAGAGAGGGCGGGCAAACCCGTGGACAAGCAATCTGATTTAATCGTCCGGAAAACTCGAGACGAAGAGTCTCTGTACTTGGACCTTCTCGATTGCAAAAAAGAGTTGGATGCTCGGGTGGAGTCTTTTCGACATCTGCCTCCCGATAGCGGTGTTGCTCGACAGCAACTTGAAGCACTTCGCAAGGAATTACGGGTTATCACCCATAAAAGAGATGTTGTATTTGAGGGTCTGGTGGAACGGGAGACGCCGAGAAAAAATCAGGAATATGGCGCCAGGTGATATGTGTTGCGAGGATTGAGGCTGTTGCGGCTATTTAGCCCATTGCTAAGTATGTGGTTTTCGTCGTGTCATGGTCCCATACTCCCTGTGATACGGCAATATTTCGTACTGCATCGATAGATAGATAATACACTCAAAGGCAGCTCTATGTGAGGTGGAGGTTTGGTGGCCAGAAATGGGGACAGAGGGTCAGGTGATAATAAAATTTGGTTCGAAAAGGTACAGGGATATAATCAAGTGTATTAAAAGAGAGAGCCCTGTTAATGACCGCGCTTCACCCTACCAGAAACAGCACCCCCAAATCTGCCCAACTGCTTCCCAAGGCTGGACTTGACTCTTGGCTGAGGGACTGTTACTGCAGAGCCTTCCTTGGCCGCGGCGGATGACGCCGTTTGTGCTGCGTTCGGGTCTCTAACTCCCCTGGACTCTAAAACGCCTTCGCTAACCCGAAAGTCTACCCCGAGTCCAATTGCACCGGGGCCGTCGTCTGCTGGGTCGGCCAGCCCACCGCCGACCGCCCTCTGGGATCTCCTAGCACGCTCCTGCACACTCTTGAACTTCTCTAGCAGCTCACCCCAGCGGATGATGCCATCTTCCCGGCCCTTTAACCTATTGGGTCGGTCGAAATTGGAGCTGCTAGAGATAGTGGTGTTCCTGGTTGTCTTTTAGTCACGGGCAAAATAGTAAAGAAGCTTAGCTCATTGGGTGCAAACGTACGGCCTTGGCGCAATATGCAGATAGCCAATGGAGCTTACGCTATTAAGCCGGTTCTTCAGGGCAGCAAAAGCCGAAGACTGCGGCAAAAGCATGAGAAGCCCGTATAGGCACTTGTACAAATGGGGGAACCTCTCAGGCTCCAGCAGCTGGAGTCGCAAGTCTGGTTTCGGGAGTGTAAGATTTCGATATAGACCAATGCATGACCTTGGAACTTACAAGTGAAAACCGGCGACTCCAACAGCTGCACTAGCTTGTCGATTTGGATGAGAATGTTGACCGTCATTTCAAGCTCGGCGCTGGTGCACAACCACATTAGTGGGACCGGGAAGGAAGGAGACATATAGGAACAAGAACACTAACAAGATCTGGAGAAGATGGTATGCCTGTTCGTACGCCTGGGCGAGGAGGCAAAGGGAAAAGGTAGCAACAGCGTTGTAGCACCAAGACCGAAACAGGGCCACAAAGAATGTCTGCCCGTCTTTGGTCTCGAGGTTTCTCAGACGCTTGCGAAGGTCGGACAATTCAGGAGCTGTGAGCAGGTTGTTGTTCAAGTTTTGTACCATGATGCTTGCAAATTCAACGTCTTCCTCCCTCTCTATACAGTTTGCCAAAGTTCTGTAGATGCGCTCGGCACTGAGGCTAACGCAGAGCTGCCGGATGATCAGGTTTCCGCGGGTTTCGAGTAACTTCCGGTCAGTGGCAAACAACTGAAGCAGGTTGACCATGAAGTTAGAGAAATAGTCGTCTTCACCATTGCGCGATATCTGCGACAACAACTGTAGGTCTTTGGTGACGACAGCCTCTGCAGGGTCCGATAGGGTCTTAAGCAGCGCCGGAAATGTGCCGTCGTTGAACGCAAGCACCTTTCTCGGAGCCTTGCGGTGAAGCATAATCAGCCACGTCAGAGCGGCGACGCGGGTCGCCTCGTAGTCATTCAGGAACAGGAGTGTGAGCGAGCTGACAGCCGCGCCATAGTCGAGGTCGGACTGTTGCAGGGGAGCGCTCGCCGACTGTCCTGTGGGGACGACTGGCAACGGAACTGGGCGCGCGGCACTGGAGACGGACGCAATCGTCCGCGCGTGGGTAGTCGACGCCGCTGAGCCAGCGCCGTCAAGATCCCGCAAGCCAGAGATATTTGGTTGTGGGTCGGAGGCTTCGGCGGCCGTAGTGAGTGAGCGGAGAGGTAAGTTCTGTTGGGGTTCTGTGTCGGCAGAGAGGGAGACGACGTAATTCATCAAAGAGCTGTTGACACGGGCAGCAGCCTGGCGTATGGACTCGATGCCACTCGCCATGGCAGGCAGCAGGTGGGCGAGGATCTTGGGCGTAAAGGGTAAAACCTCCTCGGGACAGATATCGAGAAACTCGACGATCCAGCGTAAGGATTCTAGGAGACCGTCCTCACCCTGTGGCGCGTCCAGTGTGTCTGTCAAAATGACCAGTATCGCAGAATAGTTTATCTGCACGTCCTGTCCGGGTACCCAGTCATCCTCACTGTCGTCCCCTTCATCTCCATCGTCGTCATCATCGCTGGGGTTGCTGCTTGGGCTGTCGGCGTCGGCGTGTATGTTGTTGGAGGCACGATCAAGGGAGTCGCTGTCGTCAGCTCCCCCCACGAAGCCACCTCCAGCTTGTATACTGCCGCTGCCAAATGAGCCAGGTCGTTTGCGTTTCACGCTACCCCGCGTCTTCGAGCGCTTGCTCTCAGCAATTCCCTTCTTGATGCGCGCGATGCGTCGGATCTCGCTGAGAAATTTATCGAGGCAGTTCTGGGTAGCAATATGGACATCGCGGTTTGTGTCGCTAAGAAACGTTAATAGGCCGCTTAAAAATTCTGGCAGGTAGGCCACAAGTTCAAGGTCGGGTATGGAATCCAGCAATACTATCCAGCCGACGAGAAAGGTTCTCGTGAAGGGATTCAGGACGAATATGCGATCCTTGAGTAGCGGCATAAACCGTTTAAGGGAAAAGGCAGTTGGAGGTGGGTTTTCATTCTCGTCAACCTCTCCGTCATCGGATGTTGATATGGCGAGGACGGAGACATAAGTTGCAGCGGACTCGGACACGATATCCTTGATGAGGCGGTCAAGAAGCTCGGCGCCGTTCTTGACCGATAGCTCTGAATCTGCGCCGAGCTATTGCATCGCCCAAGAGGTTAGCAGAAAGACCGCGAGTGAGACGGTATGGAGGGAGGACACCTTGCAAAGCGCATCGAATATGTGGTTGAAATATATGAGTATTTCTCCTTTGGCCACCTTGGCGATGTTGTACATGGCCTCGCAGGCGTAGTACCGCACGCGAGCATCTTGGTCGACAAAGCAGGCCAAAACTGGGGGCACGATGGTCTCTAGATAACGAGGTAGTTCCTAGGTGCATGAGCAGACCGCGCAGCAGATACTCACTCTACAAGTGAGACGAACCGGGCCGAGTGCTATGGCAGCCGCAGCTAGACCGATGAGACCGCCGTTCCGGGAATGTTGATGGACGGCATAGGCATATTCGTTGCAGAGTTGGTCGAGGATGGCTTCAACGGCGGACGTATCCTTGACCGCGACGAGCTCTCGGATGGTACGCTCGAGCCTGTAGCACAAGCACATCAGTCTCTGGAAGGCTCAGTGAGAGACGAGCAGGAAAACGTACTCCAATGCTCCGACTTTTCGCTTCTCATAGAGCTTCTCATTCAAGGCGCGCTGGGTGGCAGAGTCCATGGTTACCAAAGAGGCCCGATCTGGGGCAGCGGGAAGGATAATCGAAAGGCAGGCAGCACACGGCGCTTGGGACGGAGGGGTTGCCAAATGTGGCCAAGGCGGTATCGAGAGGAGGGCGAACGAATCGTTGTGTCGAGTCGGGACCTATTAGGTGGAAGAGCGATTTATGGCGTAGTCATTGGCGAGCAAGGCTCGGTGAAGATGGCGAGCTGATTGGCGGCACGGCCTGCCGGCGGGCGGTGCACTTTAGCTAATACCCACAGCTGATTGGTTGGCTTTATAAGGCCTCTTTAACGTCGCACTCAATTGACTAGCCGCAGGTGTAAAAGGCTCGTACGAAGTACGGCTACTCGTATGGAGTGCATTATCTAATAATACTAAGTATCCTGGTTAGACCGCCTGGTTAATACTCGTAGCTTCGAGTGTGCGAAGAAAATTAAGAAGTAAGAGCAGCTCCATTGAAACGAGAGGCGTCTCATGTTTGGGGTCAGAGACCCCTTCACTCTACCAGAATCACTTACCCCGGCTTCCTTAGTTCATCCTCTCACTTGCACGGCCTATTCTCTGCTGCTGCTCTCCTGACTGCTCCCTTCGTTCGTGGCTTTAGCGGTGCCCTGTCCGCCCTGCGCCGACAGGGACTCTTTGTTTGCACGGGCGGCGATTTGAGCACGTCTTGTAAAGTCGTCCTTTGGCCGGGCCACGTCAGCTTCATTACTGACACTGCTCTTATGATATCTTACGTTGTAGACCTTCGAACGTACTTTTTCGCCTCTGGCTTTTCGTATTCTCGCCGCCGCGGCTTCGTCCATCTTTGCTCGTCCCATTGTAGAGAAAGCCTGAGTGGCAGCGGGAAGACAAGGCTCGGGGTGTTGGACACAGCAGCGACGGAACAACCGCGAGCGAAAGGGAGGGTGTGGATGCTCTCTGGTCCCGACTCGGCAGTGGAGGGCACAGTGGAGACGTCCTTTGGGTCGGGAAGTGGTGCTCTTATACCTCTCGCCCTTACGCTGGCCTCCTTGGTGCTCGTAAGGGCTCCTTTACTTGTATGGCTCGGCAGCCATGAGGACTTATACGGGGCAATCTGCGCATCCCCGGGAGGTTTGGGCCAAGTAAAGAATGGCGAGCCTATGCCCGGACAAGACAAGCACCCCGACAGGCGCGGTAGTACAGACTGGGAAATACGGAGTACTCGTACTATGGATGTTGTTGTTTACTCTGTACACATGGGGGATAGCGAGCTTGCTCCGCCAGTCGGGCTCGACAGGCCTTGGTATCTACTTAGCGTGGGAGGGGATAATACTCGTACGGAGTACGGAGTACATATGTACTTGCAGCATGCTTACGGGTACAGGGGTGTGCAGGACATGATTAGTCGTTTAAGGAGCCAGTGGATGAATTACGAGTGTGTACGAGTAGTTCCCGGTCCCGACTGGTCGGGGGAAGAGGGGAGGGGGGGCTGGTCGTCCAACCTAGCGGCGCTGGCGAGCCAATTCCCGAGAGAAGGGAGCCGAGCTCGCACACGCTGGGGCACCCAGGACCGCGGAACCTATGATGTTTCGCCAATGCGCCATAATGGGCCGTTTCCATATCGGGGAATGGAGGTGCCAGCCCTGCGGCAAGTCGTCTAACGGCCCTCGGTTTGTCAAGTTCCACGGTAGTGTTGGTCAGTACGAGTACGGGTAGACCGTGACGATGGGGAGCCACCCCGACCATAGCTAAGAGACTGTGCCAAATATGGCAAGCTGGTGGCAGATCATGGTACATGCTGTCCCCTAATCAAGAAATAGGGGCCAGAGTGATAGCGCTTCTCGGACCAGGATCTCGGCACAGGCTCGGCACTATGTACGCGTACTGAATGGGGTTTGGTTTGGACTGACGTACTCGTAGACGACAGGCTCGTGAGACGGCTCGTGAGACTGCCGTCGTTCTTGCTACCAAAACATAGATGTAAAGCCCTCGGCGCGCAGGAACAACCAGCCGGACTCTAATTTTCAGCACAGAACGACCCTTGAGACATAGGCAGGGGCCGCGTGGACCGGGTGGCCTCGTCAGATCATGGCCCAGAGCCTCGACCCCCCCTGAGAAAAAGAAAGCAAAAGCCGGAGCAACCAGTCCCAATGGCTCGCAATAATCTGGAGAAACAGACTAACACCATATGCTGCAGCCATCCCCATGTCGTATTCCGGTTGCCGGGATAGACTGCTACTGACACAGGTCATTGCATCCGCCGCCAGTCGCATGTTTCTGTTTGTGTTTCACGACTAGCCAGGAGGGTCCGCCCAGAGCGCGGGATGTGCGGGCAATATGCAGACGCGAGTCGCACAGCGTTTATCGAGCTTACGGCTACGAGCACAGCGTGTCACAAGAGGCGGCGGGTGCGCAGGCGAGCGTCGCAAAGCCGAGGGCACCCCTATCCGCCAAATAGAATCGGTGCAAAGAGCACAGCAAAAAATGCCAACATGCTCTCTCGCAAGTATCCCAGGCCGTCACGGCGACTTGTGGCCATCGTCACATACCATTGTTTGCCAGCGGTCACAGACGCTGGAATAGACTACTATCCTGCTCATCCGCGGGACAAGAACATGGCGCCATCATCAGCGATGGCGCCAAATTCGTCCTCTTCTGTCTGAGAGCTGCCCTAAGCCCTCCCTTCGGCCACCGCTCGCTGGCATTGAGCTAGTATAGCGGCCTGTCTGGATACATCCGCCAGCCGGCCGATTACCTGCCTGTTTCCATCCACAAACCCATAAAGCGCGTAGGGAATGCCCACGTCTTCGCAAAATTCCATCACGAGTTTCTGCGCCCGGCGAAAATTGTGTCGCGGCATCCGCGGATATAGATGGTGGATCGCCTGGAACTGCAGTCCACCATGGAAGAAGTCGAGCCAGCGAGGGCAGTCAACGTCCATGGTTGTCCGCAGCATCCGTTGCGGGAACGACTCGTCTGGGCCCAATTCGGCCGTGCTCATTGCAAAATGTGACAGCGTGATCTGCACGTGCACAGGCATGGTGACGATGTGGCTGACCATGACGAAAACGAACCGGTTCCAGTTCGAGTCAATGTTCCGGTAGACGATCCCGTAGCCAAACCACGTCCAGAAAAACACTTGTCCAACAGCCTCGAGCCAGCGGTGCCACCGGGCCGGGCCCCGACGTGGTCCCAGCCCCCGAATAATGTATGTCCAAGAAAGCCGGTAGAGGTTGAAGCGGCCGAAGCAGAGGATCACATAATAGGACCACGACTGGAAGGAGAGAAAAAATTTCGACGCGACATCGTACGACATAACACGCTCGTAGTACGTAGACCGCAGCGACTGGAGAAAGCGATGAGAGATGGCAAAGAACGGCATGTGCTCGATATCCGGGTCGTGCTCGGGCGAGTTGGTCACAATGTGATGGACATTGTGATTGTCTTTCCACCAGCAGAGAGAGAGGCCGCCCAGAAAGTCGGCAATGAAGATGCCCAGGCAGGTGTCCACTTGGAAGCCATGCGTAATGGCAATGTGGCCGGCATCATGTGCGGAGAAGACAAGTTGCTGCCAGAAGAACCCCAGAAAGAAGGCGCTCAGCGCGTACCACTTCATCCGCAGGAAAACTAGCATCAGCACAAACAACAGGGTGTACCGCGACGCCTCCCACGCGTAAGCCGTGTAGTCACATTGGTATAAACCCTCGGCATCCAACCTGTCGCTGAGCTCACGATACTTGCGAACGATGGAGTGCTGTGTTTCGCCGTCCAGAGAAGGATATTTGTCGAGGTCAAGGCTGATTTCTTCCCGAGTCCTGGAATCAAGGAAAGCCGTGGCGATGGCATCGGACGCACCCGTAGTCCCCATAGCCCCTCGCTTCCTCTTCCCGCTGGCCGCCTCGGCCCCGTCAGCGGACGATGCAGTCGTATGCGAAGACTCCGACCGCGCCCGGCGCCGCTGCGGCCCAGTCGCGGAATTGGCCAGAGCATCGGCCTCGGATTCTTCGTCGAATACGGGTGAAGGAGACACGGACCGCGGGGTCGATCGGACGCTTGACACCGTCTTCGGCGTCGTTGCTGTTGTGCACGCGCCGGTCACTGTCGCATTTTGGATATCGCAGCCGCCAATCGCATTATAGGTGCCACCCTGAATGGGAGGCAAGAGGTTCTTCCAACGTCCTTCTATCCTTCCGATTCGGTACCGGCTCATCAAACGGAGGGACTCAAGCGAGTGATACCTGTGGATAGAAGGAAGCAGAGTCAGCCGATGGGCCAATCAACTGTCCGCGGGGTTGGAGGAATGCGAACCCATGGACTTCGTCGGTGGCGTCCCTCCCTACCACATGTAGGATTGCCTTTTCGCCTCCCGGATGATAAGGCAGCCAGGCGTCCAGCTTCAGTACAAACTGGTCCACGATGACGATTTTCTGTCCTTGTCCAATCATAGTCTCGATCTCGGCCTTCGCCATAAGGGGATATGTTCGTTTGCGGCGATCAATGCCTTCGGCCAGAACTGTTGCGGCCATGGCTGTAGTGAATGGTGCAATAACTAGATGGTGAGAGAGGACAGAAACAGTAGCAACCTGGACGTGTTTAGAGAGCGGAGCCAGTCGACGGTAATAGCCTACTTACCGAACTAGGCAGACGCCAAAAGCACTGGCAAGCTGCCTCGATATTGTTTCATGGCGCTATTCGGTAAGATAATACGGGAAAGTACGGAGCTGGGGACTGTTATCGGATAAATAGGCAGATTATCTCAGAGCACACATTTCCCACATGTCTCACCGCCACACGGAGTAAAACTCGTCCTCGTCCATACGAGTACAAGTACTTCGTATGCATACGGGGTAAAAAAACGTGTAAAATATCTTACATTCTCCAACATCCATACCCCTGCTTAGCCTGCAAGAAAATCGCGAGAACTGTACAATGACGCTTGAATACCCCACGGGTTAGTCGCGCCAATGCCTAGGTAAGTGTATGCATCTGTATCCGTCAGCAATATGTCTGTTATGAAGGAGAGAAGTAAGGCTAGGAATGCGCAGACCACATTTGTAGTATATCGGGCCACCATGTCTAGGACCCAGGCCAAGTGCCGCGATGCGCCGGAGTACTCGCCCAACGTCAACGCGGTCGCGGAAGTCGCCGGTGTAGATGCAAATCAGCCGCGAACTGCCCGCCGGTGTCCCTTGATTGACAGTTGGCTCCCATGGCGCCAACTTGGCCGCAATGCCCAGCTCCGCTCGGATAGTGCTACGTACCACCAAATGCCAGGTCTCTTCGACAGTATCAGGGCTGACGAATAGCATCCACTGCGGGCTTAATCAGATAGAGGTTCCCCGACTGCGTGCCGCGTCTCTTACCTTTCCGCTGGTCACGCCCAGGTGACCCGCCAGGCTGAGAATGTCGCTGATAGCCGATCGCCGCTCGCGGTCGATGTTGGCCATTGCCGCGCCTAGGAGACGCATCTTGACCGCGGTATCCTGATATTCCCTTAACAGATCGAGCCTTTCTTTGCCACCCCGCTCAAAGAGCTCCGTCTGCGTTTCTTCGGTCTCGAGACCTTCGTCCTCGCATCCGGCTATCATTTGGTTTCCTGCGACCCCCTTCTTCCTCCTCTTGATGCGTGGATTGCAGACATAAATGCATGGCGTATGTGGATCTGTTAGGGTCGTAGTTGGTGGCAGTCGGGCAACAAAGTCCTCGACGCTCTCGCCAAGCTGCCATGCATACGGCACACCCGCGTATGCATTAAAGACCTGGGCCCTGTGTCGCTCCGTCGATACATTGCCTACTGCAGTGCTCGATCGGCTTTCGTCTCGCAGCGTTTCACCAGCAAGGCCAACCCGCTCCTGAAGCCGAGCAACAGTGTCGGCGTGTCCTTTGAAAGCCAGTCAGGCCCAGTTGCGCGCCGTGGGGCATACCGGCTGCCCGCGACATACCATAAAATTCCGAATCTGACTCGCTGGCAATCTCCATCGCTATTGCCAGACCAGGTGCAGACGAATGGTGGTGTTCCTTTTACTCCAAGGCCTGTTTTCGGCTCGCGTGGCTGAATTTCGGCGTAACCTAGTTGAGCCGCGCTAGATTTGCATTTGTGGCCTGCAAATTTATGCGCTTCCCGATCTGTATTGTGTCTTCAGGTACACGTTACAATCATGTCCAGCATTATCCACTCACGAGAGACCCTTACTCTCGACCTTCCACCTAGTTGTATCGAGTTTTGCCCTGCATACCCTGAATATTTCTTAGTGGGAACCTACAATCTCGAAAAAGACGGAGAGAGAGCTTCGGGAGACTTGTCCCGGCCTCAGAACAGAAATGGCAGCGTCATCGCTTTTCAATTACGAGACGGGAAGATGTGAGTCTTTTGAACGGTTGAAGGGTGCTGCATGGGCATACACTGACAACCTGGGACGATAGATTGCATGTGCAAACTGATCCGCAGCCTTCTGCGGTCCTAGACCTTCATTTCCAGCTCGCCAAGAGTAGGCAAGACGTGTTTTCCGTGGCTTTAAGCACGGGCGCTCTAGTCATATACCGTCTGCTACCATCTCGGCGTACCGGCGGAATTGTACAGAGCGTTTGCACTATCCGCATTCCCGATGTTGGGGAGGACGTCCTTTTTCTGGCATGTGCTTGGCATCCAGATATCCCTGATCTGGCGGCTGTATCGACGTCAACAGGGGCGGTATATATCATCAATCTGCTTCAGACAGGTGATCCGAACTTGGCATCCATACAGTCTGTGCTGTTGCACGACCTAGAAGCGTGGACGGTTGCGTTCCAACCCTTCGCATACCCGCTTAGAGATACTCCGGGTCCCAACAAAGCAAACGGCGCCCCGGTCGTGACACTTTATTCGGGCGGCGATGATTCTACATTGCGATACACATCATGTCCTGTGGACGGTCTTTCTGCATCAAAGGGCCATCTCAGCCAGACTCCTGCGGCAATCCATAAAATCAAAGGCCATGAGGCCGGTGTTACTGCCATCTTGCCCCTTCCCATTGAAATTCTAGACGGTGGCAAGCTAGTGGTCACAGGGAGCTACGACGACCACATACGAGTCTACTCGATCCAGTGTCATAATGGCACGGGCGGCGCCCATCAAGCGAGATGCCTTGCTGACAGCAATCTTGGTGGGGGCGTCTGGAGGCTGAAATTGATACGGCAGGACATCTCAGACAATGGCGACAGCTGGGAGGTGGGTGTTTTGGCGTCTTGCATGCACGCAGGTGCGCGAATCGTAACCATCCGCGGCGATTTTTTGGGCGGCTGTCGAATATCTGTTGTGTCCCGCTTTGAGGAACACCAGAGCATGAATTATGGTAGTGATATACAACCTGGACCATCGCCATTCTGTATCTCCACAAGCTTCTATGATAGGCTTCTTTGCCTGTGGGAAATAAACACATAATTCACGCGGCTGCACGTGGCGCTCACGACAATGCCGCTATCTAAGCCCTAGTTTATCAAGATGATATATTAGTTGATTGTTGTAATTTGTGGTGCTCGCTGTACGCTATTAGCGCCATACAGAAGCCGGTGCTAGAATACTACCCCAACTACGGTCACATCCGTTCTTCGTCATCGAGAGACATGTCGGCGGCGGCATCTGGATCGACCGATTTCAGGAGGAGCACCAGGCGATACGCGCTACTGCCGTTCAGATAGTACCGATGCAGCTTCTTCGAGCGGATGAAGCCAAGTCTTTCGTACAAGCGGATTGCCGGAATGTTAGTCTCCTCCGTCTCTAGCACAACTTCGTCGGCGTCGCGCACTGTCATAGCGCATATAGCCTTTTGGACAAGGGCAGTGGCCACCCCATAGCCTCGGTGAGGTGTCGATACTGCCAGCATTGCGATGTAGCCACGTCTGGTTGGTGGGCTACTGGCGGCGTGCGTCTCCAGTTTGCACACGATCACGCCAATCAGGGATGTGTCAGTCGGATGGAGAGCCTAGAGGGTAGATGAGCTGTATGAGCATCGGTATAGCAAGAACGGGATAGGCCACTCGGTAGAGCCGTACCATGAAACAAAGATGGCTCCATTGGTAAAGAAAATAGCGGTACACGTATATACTGTATGGTTCGCTCAGATCTTTGGAGATCAGTGCCCGAATAGCCGGGAGATATTGCTTTTCGAGGCTGTGATCGTAGCGGATGTAGCGCAGGCCAGGCATGGATGGGGGTGACTCGACAGCCGGTGCCAGATTCCCTGGCGATTCCATTGTTTCCATATATCATTCCCCGAAACAGACACTGGGGATGACGGGGAGCACAAGCGGGATGGTCCCAAACGCGAGCAGCGAAGTGGTATTAGCAAAACGCTGCCAACGAGCGAGATAACTACTCCGTACATCACATGCGAAGCCGTGGCAGAGGCTAGGGCTAGTGGGTGGGGCTTGGAAATACTGCGTTGATTTGCTCGTCGGACTTCGTACAGTAATAATTACAATAGCTTTGCAGCCGTGACGTACCAGTCGTCATCGAGACTAGAGACACTCGGATTCCGGCCAGAGGGGCCGTCGCGACACAGCGAACGCCAAAGTCGCAATACTACGACGTAGGAAGTTGTATACGCAGAAGCCAACCGACGATCCAATCTCGATCATATCCACTATCTGCTATCGGCGCCAGTTTTGTAACGGTGTTTCCAACAAAACGACAAAGCACGCTGCATTCGCGAAACTGGCCTGAAATCGAAGGCGAAGACCACTACAGCGTCTGATCAGTCGCCCCCAGCGTGCCAACGAACGGCTGAGGCTTACTCCCATATACCCAATACTATGGCCGCTTCTCTACGGCGACGAGGACCGAAGAAAAACGCCCCTGATGGGTCGCCAAATGTGCAACCCGCAGATGCCGGTGATCTGGTTGGCCACCAAAGTGATAGGCAGATTGCCAGCCTCGTCGATAAACCACAACTGGCGCACCACTCCAATGGTAGCGGCAAGAAGCGTCGAAACACATTCATATTCCTGCTTGGCAGCTTATTTGGACTCGTCGCAGCTGGGTTTTTTGCGAAGAGCAGCGACCTGATCGACTTTCCCGAGATCAGCGACCTGAGTATGGATAGCTTTCTCGATGTTCTACCAGCCGGTCTAGTGAAAGATATGCGGGAACTCGTGGTACGTATTCCGTCCCTTGTCAGTCCCATATCGTCGCTGACGTCCTCGCGTTGCAGAATGGGGAGCGTGATTTTTTAGACAGCTACGATGCATTTTCCGTCGGGCTGAAAGTAAAGGCGGAGGGTCTCGGTGTAAATCACTCTGTCATCATGATACCGGGTGTTATTTCCACGGGCCTCGAGTCCTGGGGAACAGCGAACGTCTCACGGCAATACTTCAGGAAACGACTATGGGGTAGTTGGAGCATGATGCGAGCGCTTGTCCTGGACAAGGAGAACTGGAAGAGGCACATCATGCTAGATGAGCAGACCGGTCTCGATCCGCCTGGTATCAAACTACGCGCTGCTCAGGGTTTCGATGCAACAGACTTTTTCATTACTGGCTATTGGATCTGGAACAAAGTCTTTGAGAACCTCGCCTCACTGGGCTATGATCCGAGCAATTCTTTTACAGCAGCCTACGACTGGCGTCTATCATATGCCAATCTCGAAACCCGCGACCAGTACTTCTCTCGCCTAAAGGTGTACATCGAGATGGCAGTGCGGACCTCGGACAGGAAAGCTGTTCTTGTGTCGCACAGTATGGGAAGTCAAGTTCTGTTTTACTTTTTCCACTGGGTAGCCTCGGACCTCGGCGGTCGTGGCGGTTCTCAATGGGTCGAACAGCATGTCGATTCGTGGATCAACGTCAGCGGATGCATGCTCGGCGCAGTCAAAGACCTAACAGCTGTCTTGTCGGGTGAAATGCGAGATACTGCGCAGCTGAACTCGTTTGCGGTTTATGGCCTGGAGAAGTTCCTTAGAAAGGAGGAGCGGGCCGAGATCTTTCGTGCCATGCCAGGCATCTCGTCCATGCTCCCCATTGGTGGCGACGCTGTATGGGGAACACTCAACGGTGGTGCACCTGACGACCAGCCAGGGCAGGAACAGAGCTTTGCCACGCTGCTAAATTTTCGGAAAACCGACAATTGGACCGTGCCGCATCAAAACCTGACGGTCGATGGAGCTCTAGATTATCTGTTTGATACAGCAGAAGACTGGTACGGGACCCAGGTGAAGTCAAGCTATTCTCACGGCGTCGCCCATACGTCTGCAGAAGTGGAAGCCAATGAGAATGACCCGAGCAAATGGATCAACCCCCTGGAAACGCGACTGCCCCTTGCGCCGAGTTTGAAGGTATACTGTTTCTACGGTGTAGGTAAACCGACGGAGCGCGCATATTATTACCGGTCTCCCGAACTTGCTACGACAGGCAGGCTCAATATCACCATAGATACCGCTTTGACGAGGAACGAGGCTATCGATCATGGGGTTATCATGGGGGAAGGAGATGGGACAGTCAACTTACTGAGCACGGGTTACATGTGCAATCGGGGCTGGAACCTTCGGAGGTACAATCCTGCAGGTGCAAAAATCACAGTCGTCGAGATGGCTCATGAGCCAGAAAGGTTCAATCCGCGTGGTGGACCAAACACGGCGGATCATGTTGACATCCTAGGAAGGCAAACGCTCAACGAGTTGATTCTCAAGGTGGCGGCTGGCCATGGTGATACCATCGCCGACAGTGTCGTTAGCAACATTCACCAGTATGCCGCCAAGGTCAAGGTGTATGAGGAATAACACTGGTGTCAGGCCATGCTTAGCCAGTGTGCTTGCTATCGGTCCTGTAGCATACAGGTGGTCTAGGGGGCACTATAGGCATTGAGGGGGACGGATTAGACGACGGATTAGACTTGTAAATAGAGTATCTGCTCAATGGTTTCTCTGGTGCTTTAGGTCTTGTATAGTGCAGTGGTGTCCAGTGTGTCAGATCATGCATTCATATGTTTGTCCAAGCAAACTAGGTGGCTCAAATGCAATGTATTAAATGAAAAAGAAGGTTCGCAGAAACCCTGCCAATACCTCACATGCAAGAGAGGCCCGGAATAGGAATGCTAGCTAACATGATACGGTCCCAGGACAGCCCATTGTGTTATTGCTGCCACAGAGGTGTGGTGTGCCCATATGCTAAAAATCCAGCACCGTTTCTGCATCGTCTTCATCGCTTAATGTCTCCACTTCATCAATGGCCCCTTGACGTCCGGCCGGCCGGCCCCCAATCGGGTCATGGTCAGACACAGTGATAATTGCCTTTCCCTGTACGTGCTTGATGGAACTTTTCCAGTTGTCCCAGTCGTCCTCGTCTCGGATTAAAAAGCCGATAAGCATGCTTGGGTCTATTTCGCGAATGTGGAGTTGTCGCAAGCGGCGAGTGTGGCATGAATTAACCTCTTCTTGAGTGTAGTCTGATGGGTTTTCGTGATAAAGCAGAGCTGGTCTCGTATGGTGTGGATCGAGGTAGAAAAAGTAGGACCCCGGGTCGTCAAGGTGCCTCTGGGAGCCCACAAAGTAATGAGAAGACGAAGGGCGTCCTCTTGAGCCACGCAGAACAGAAACTGTCAACATAAAAATTCTAAGAAGCGATAAATCGGAAGTATGAAGATGCACCTACCCAGCAATTCCCACAGACTGTTGCATTTGTAGAGTGTACGTAAGTGCTTCCCAATATACTGGGTTGACTTTGTCTATCCCGAGTCGTGTACACACGAGTATCAAAGTTGGATGAAAATCGTCATCAGGCCCGGCTGGTCTCGCAATCTCCATGAAGCTGTCTTCGTACACATCAGGCAAGTCTCCGGTCGTATACACCCGAAGAGGCCCCCCTTGTGCATTGGTCAAAGCTCTGTATGGTCCGTGTAAGCTCTCTGTAGTCACTAGGCGGGGGGGGGGGGGGGGGGGGGGGGGGGGGTTGACGGACTGTATACAGCGCGCCGTTGCTGATGGGCCAAACCACTCGCCGGGGTACTTCCCACATGCAACTGCGCCATGACCGACAAAGCGATGGATGGAATATGGGGCTCGGGGGTCGTCAGCAAAAAGAGATATGATCTCCTTCTCAACCGTGCCACCATCTGACGATCTCCAGTCTATACCTGGGGTGAGTACTTTGATCAAAGGCGAAGAAGCGAAGAAGCGGGAAAATTCACCTCGGCCCAACTCATACATAGCCAGGGCATTTGACAGGAGGCTCTGCCCCGATCGGATCATACAACCCCATCCACTGTCCGAGGAAAACCCGCCCGAGTCACCTAATGTCTTCAGTTTAATAGCAAATGACATGGCTGTCGAGGCTTTCGGATCTACCGAACGAGCAATGGGTTCAAATCCAGAACGGTAGGTCATCCAAAATCGGGACTCGAGGTCATGAAGAAAAGCAGCCGGCCACCCTCCGCCATCGCTGGTATCATACTCGTCAAGTGCTATAGAGGAGCTGAAGCTGCTTGATGTTGAGTCCGGGGGGGTGTCCAGCACGGTAATCGAAGCGGGCAAGGCAGGTCCAGAATTCATAGATGTCGTCGCTGGCGACGGTGATTGTCTCTTCCCTTTACTAGAGTCGAGTGTATATGAATGGCCCAGACACCACACAGGCTGGTTTTCCCGCTTATTGTTGATAGGCTCTGGGTCCCAAATCATCTTGACAATGCGACGTCCATAGCGACCTAGGTCGGCCGCGCTGGCAGCGGCAATCTCCATGGTAGTAGACAGTTGCTTGCGGTAATTTTAGGTGCGGATGGCTCGATAAATACGAGCCCGAAATGCTAAAACAGATGTGGACGTGGAAGATGACCATACAAGCCAGCTGGTTATCTTACTGAATGAGATGAATAACGCATTGGTTAGGTGGATGTCTTTGATGCGTTTACGGCACCTCGATAACCCCAAACGATAAGCAGAGGGAAATGACGTTGAGCAAGGCACTCTCTGCCTTCAGAGTAGCATATTGCCCCACACCCTCCTCGTTGCGGGTAGCAACAACGTAGCGCACAGCTGCGCGCATTAGTCATCGGGGTTGATTGACTACCCACAAATTGGATTTGGGGAGCTTTCTAACCATCGATGCAAAACCCGTTCCTGGTCCAAAATAAACTCTCCGCAGACATAATTTCATCAGGCCACTTCGCACGCCTTCGCAGCAATGTCCAGAAAGAGAAAAGGGGTGTCCGCTAAAAAGGCAGTCCACCTCCAAGTGGCCACTACAGGCAACACCCCTAGGAGACAATCCTACAAAGGGAAAGCCAATCCAAGTTACATGCAGGATGGTGTGCACGGTGAGCAACGGCCCTTTCAAGCGGCTGTTTAGTGCTAAATATGGAATGTTGGAGGGGGTACAATGCAGGAGATGGCAATCAACACGAGGAATCGGACAGCGCACTGGGACCAGGGCACTCGACTCCGGAATCAGCCTGTAAGCTTTGTCAGTGGCGGTTTTATCGAGCCTTCAAAGGATGCGTCCCCCAAACCTGATCCCGCCAACCGCATTCGCCGAGACCTGGAGAGTGAGAACGGCGGAATGTCAGAAGCAGCTGTGCCTGAGCCGCCCACGCTACCAGAAGTCTCACTCGCCGAGCTGGATAGCTCCCTGACGGGCGGCCCACAGAACAAGGCCGTCAGTGATTCTGATTCTAGCGGGGAGATTATACTGTTCAAAGGGCGAGGTGGTCGCCAAAAGGGCCGGCGGGGACCTCAATGGCGCAAGCCGATGTCAGCAGCAACACAGTCTATGCCTCCGCATCCCTCAAGTCAATATTACTTCGAAAGCGACGAGGACGAGGGTACCACTGCCGCAATGGACGATTACATAGCGAACGTGCTGCTTGATGATATGCGGTGCACGATCCAGCAAAGCCGGACCGGTAACTCAAAGTTGAGGGCCATGGAAAACAGTACGACCTGCACCGGGTTAGGCCAAAACAAACAGAGCGAGCTGGACGCGAACATGAACGACATTACAGACACGCCGGATTTCGTCCCTCTGCCCGAACATGTATCCTTCCCTGACAGCGACGATCAATTCGAGGACGAAGAAAACGAGGATTCGGACGGCGAGACATGGGGGTTATCAGCCACCATGGATGATGCACAGCTGGCTAGGCTGTTGGCGAAACAAGAGGAGCTTGGCTTAGGGGGAAGCGAGCTTATTTTGTTAGATGATTCAATAAGGGGGGCTCGCATGCGAAAGGCAGGCCTTCGTGGCCTAATGCCATCCACGCCGATAAAGACTGAGGGACCGTCGTCTTTTGCTATCACAAAGGCCTTTCGGGCTGCGAACAGCTCTTACTCCAGTGCCGAAGCTGTTGCTGATGCGTTCGAGCAACTCGATATGAACGGCTGGGGAGGCCCTGGCCGCAATTGCTTCGATCTAAACCTTTCGGATTCCGAGCTTGAAGCGCGGCTGAAAACGTCATGGCAGAAGGATCGACTACGGAAAAAGGATAGGAAGCTTGCCCGCGAAGAGTTGCGAGCTCAGGGCCTCCTGGGGAAGAAGGCTACGCCCAACGATCCCCGAGTCAAATACCCCGACGGTATACATGTTGACGATATCAAGTCGGAGTTCCGCAACTTCTTGATGGGCTCCGCAAACTCGTAATTTTTCCGTCCCGATCAAATATGTCTAGAACACTAACCAGACTTGTGCAGTATTTCATTTCCCCCGATGGATGCCCATGCGCGCAAGATCATCCACGAGCTGGCACACCAGTTCAAAATCACGTCCAAATCCACTGGATCGGGTGACCAACGCCGGCCTACGCTTTCTCGAACGAAGTTAACTGTGCCATATGACGACGATAGCTTCGAAACCAAATTTGCACGCATTCGGCGTCGTTACATGCCACGGCTAGATGGGAAGAGAGAAAACAAAGGAACGACACGTCGTGAACATACTGGAGCAGCAGCCGTTCAACATGGTGAAATCGTCGGCGGCTCGGCGCCAGAAATCGGAGAAGCGAATAAGGGGAGAACAATGCTCGAGAAGATGGGGTGGAGTAGGGGAATGGCTCTGGGCGCAATGGATAACAAAGGAAGAACACAACCTATAGAGCATGTCGTTATTCGTTCCAAAGCCGGGTTAGGATAGACAGTTCCATAGTATCACCGAAATGCACGACTTTCACACTTTGAAGGGGCACACTGAACTTCAATTGATGTTCTCATGCGCACGAGTTCATTCCGAAATCCTAATGTAGGTAATGTACAACCGCAAACCCCATAAACCCGTGTAGAAACATTACCCCTAAAATAGACAGAAAAAGCAAACCTTCCGTAACGCATTAATGGGCCCCAGGCGATGACCCTGCTCGGCCGCATCATGACACCAAATGCCAATCAAACCCATATCCCCACGGGGGGGAAATAAAAAGCACAACACTCTATTTCGTAGAGGTGGAGTATTTGGTGACGGCCTTTGTGCCTTCCGACACTGCATGCTTGGCCAGCTCACCCGGCAGGATGAGGCGGACAGAGGTCTGGATCTCGCGGGACGAAATCGTGGATTTCTTGTTGTAGGCGGCAAGCTTGGATGCCTCGGTTGCAACACGCTCGAAGATATCTAAATTGTCAATACACAATCGTCTCACTTATGTGTCGGTTTCTTACCATTGACAAAGGAGTTCAGAATCGACATAGCACGGTTCGAGATACCGGTGTCGGGGTGGACCTGCTTCAACACTGTTTCTGTTAACGAAAATGTAACAAGCGAATTTTCTTCTCGAGCTCACCTTTGTAAATGTATGAAGAGTATGTCTCCTTGCGCGACTTCATGCGCTTCTTCTTGTCCCCAGATGCAGCAGTCTTCTTGCCGGCATCCTTCTTCTCTGGTGCCTTCGAGGCAGTAGCAGGTGCCTTCGAGGCGGGCTTCTTGTCTGCGGCCTTCGGAGGCATTTTGACGGTAATGCTGCGAGGATTGGGGTATGATAGAAGTGTTGCTGGAATTGGGTGAGAATTTGCTGGTACAGAGCGTCGATGAGAAATATTTGTTGGGAAAGGATAGTTCAGCGATTTTGGGGGGCATCAGCCTATTTGTATCTGGACGCGATAGGCGTGACTGCTGTTGCTGATTGCTTTCTGTGGAAGCGTGCTGATTTGGCGTTTGCAGGCGTTAGTATGTGGTCTGTGCACATTCGGGACATATGGGGTGTTGTTTTCTGCCACGCTATTAAATTAATTGTCAGAAAATTGAGTAAATTCCATGCCTATAACGCCGCCTAATTGGTTGGCTGGTTGGTGCATCTAGGGTGGGTCTCATCCGCATTGTACGAGTAGCGACTCCATACGCGTGCAGTATGAAGTTCACAAACCGATACAGAGTGCTTCCCAAGTTTACCGTATTATTGCGGTATCAGCTTTTGTACGTCTACCTAACCGTCAAGCGCGCCTGCGAATAATGCATATCACAGGCATCGCTCTACGAAACAGTGGTATTAATTTTGTCATCAGGCATCCTCCGATGGTTTCCTTCGTACCTCAGTCCGAATAGCGAATATATGCTGTGATTAGTCGATAGAGCAGACTTCGCCTAATACAGTGCCTTTGACCTCCTATTCGTGTTGTATCCGATCCTTGCTTAATAGGGAGTACTCCGTATTTTTTTCCCGTCGAGTATGGCGCACGGAGCATTGTTTTCCTTTTTGTTTTTCCCCTTGAGTGTCAGGTCCGTTTATGGACTAGTGCGTATTGCTTGCGAAGCTGATCCGTATTCACGCGTTTCTCTACACGAAAACTACTTAAAATCCACGCCCCCCACCAGTGCTTTACTACTACACCCAAATAACTGTCCTTTCGATCAACTGCTTTCTATCAACAAAAATCTGTCAACAAACAGACCTCGAACCCATCCCATCAACTTTCCATCACCGCACAATTCAAAATGACTGGGGGCGGTAAATCCGGTGGCAAGGCGAGCGGTTCTAAGAACTCGCAGACGTGCGTTTTAGGTCCATTCTGCTTTTCGATCATCCAGCTAATGTTTGATAGGCGTTCGGCTAAGGCTGGTCTGGCTTTCCCTGTTGGTCGTGTTCATCGTTTTCTTCGGAAGGGCAACTATGCTCAGCGCGTCGGAGCAGGTGCCCCTGTTTACCTGGCTGCCGTTCTCGAGTACCTGGCTGCCGAGATTCTGGAGCTGGCAGGCAATGCCGCTCGTGACAACAAGAAGACGCGCATTATTCCCAGACATCTCCAGCTCGCTATCCGGAACGACGAGGAGCTGAACAAGCTTCTTGGGCATGTCACTATTGCGCAGGGTGGTGTTCTGCCCAACATCCACCAGAGTGAGTGGCATTTGTTCGTTTTCTGTGACTTGGCACTAATACGTCTGTTAGATCTTCTGCCGAAGAAGTCTGGTGTGAAGCCGGGAAAGAACGCAAGCCAGGAGCTGTGATTTGTGGTCTTTGGGGTTCGTCGTTTTCGGAATTGTTCGGGTGTCATAACAAGGGGTCACGGATTCATGGTTTGGTAGTCTTTTACGTCCGGTTTGTACATTAAGCCCTTTACGGCAGCTGGTTATGAATGGCGAGATAATGTTCGGATATTCTGTGATGCTTGTAGTGCTCTTGTCTGCATCGGCTATTTTTCACCGTTGTCCCCTGTTTACGGCATGTTTCCATGATAAACGGACGTCTGTAGTATCAAGAACATCATATTCTAGTCTACTGTCACAAAGCGTCGTATAGATGGTTGTGCATTTGTCTGGAGCTCTTCTAAAACTTCAAAGGCCGTGGCTCTGTGGCTTGTTAGCTGTGAACTGTGATATACAAGCGAGCTGCAAGAACACTTGCCATCGATGATGGGCGGAGGCAGGTTCCTTTCATATTTGGACCCTTGCAATACGTCAGCGGTAATCGATATGTAGCGGTTAAGCGACGTACCTCCGGGAGCAGTGGGATACGCGAACGGATCTGGATGCTTCCATTTCTCAAGCAGCTTCTCTGTCTCTTTTATCAGGGCCTGTGTTGGCAATGCCTCGTCAGCGATTTGGATTGCTCCGCCTGTAGTGCTTCAGCCCTCACTCTCTGTTGTCTTGGGTTGGTGATGTTCTTATTGGCTTCGAACAGGGACCGTATGTAAAGGGCTTGGCCACGCCATAGATGCCTATGTACTGCCCAGTCAAGTGTGAGCTTGAGCGATCGGCGATAGAGCGACCTGTGTTGAAGTTAGTCCGGATGGAAGCTTCGGCTAGATCGGCCAAGGCTTACAGTGTCGCCTGTCGTGTGGACATCGTGTTTTTATGTTTTGTGGTGCAGTCGGTCGGTTTAATGTATGCTTTTTGGTGTGGGAATCAACCGGCTTGGGGGAGTTAGAGTTGGCGGTTATGTGCTGTGAACCGCTTGGGTACGAGTTTGAGATGGGATTGTTATTCGGCTGGGAAATTCGAGCAGGTCTTAGTTGGTGCCTTGTGGCCTAGCGCATGATCCGGTAATAGCCAGAATACCTCCCGTCTCATTGGCCAATTTGTCCTTTCTGCCGCTAGTCTGTATTGGCTTATCTCCGCCGTCGTCCTACACTCCGTACCTTATCATAGCTTTCTTGATGTTCGGTAGGAGTCTATTACCGTATCTGTCTTGCGATCGTGCTGGTGTAAGAGGCAAGCCTCTATCTTATTACTTTTAGTTTTGTGGTTTAGACCATTTACAATGCGATTGACGATTACTATTTATAGCAAACGAATCCCAAACTTAAACGTGTTTCTGTTGTCTTCAAACAAAGTGGTGATCCACAATAGGCACAAAAGTCAACCCGGCCTTTTTTTCAATATATATATATATTAAAATGTTAGGGATAAGGTCACGAAGTCATTTTTATTGCGAGTGGACGGGTCAAGTATGTATATTTATTGCAATGCTGCCCGCATTGGGGAGTGGGGGACGGCCCAACGGGACTTACAGTATTAATACGCCCAACGTTTTGCACAGGACAGTATAAAATGTAAGATAACTTTAGCATCGGATGTAGATCAAACAATAAGATCCCTTCTCATAATCTTGAATACATATAAGTGGTGCCATCTGATGCTCATAACCATTGCACTATCGGTTTAAGCAACAAATGTCCGCCGGGGAAGACGGCCGCGCCGCTGAGCCGACTGATTGTTCCTGCCCTTCCCACTACCACCCGGAGTGCTGCTTGACTTGGCTGCCCTGGTCTTTGAGGTGCTACTTGCTTTCGTCGTCGAGCTGGTTGTGGTATCAGCAGCGTTGTTATTGCCGGCAGCAGTTGTTGAGGCAGCAGCAGCAGAGCCGCTGGTAATAGCGCCGGGTCCGATATCGACAGCCGATTGGGCAAGAGCGGCAGCAGCCTCACCACTGAATCACAAAGCTATTAGAGGCACGCCCCCCTTCATCCTGCTCAATGGGGATCGACTTACGTAGTTCCATCATTGGCCGCGACATTGGTGGAGCCACCGCTGCCGGTGACGGTGAACTTAGTGCAGTCATCTTGGGAGCCACGCTGGGCAACGGGCATGATCACCGGTTGGTGGTTAGAGGACGACATAAGAGTGCAAACACGGTAGTTGCCCGCTGGTAGACCACCGGTAACAGCAGCGGACAGAAGACCATTCCCATTGCCATCGTCATTAATGCCCTTAAAGAAGGCAAACTGCGTCGCATCGAGAGGTGAGGTCGGGTTCAGACTGTTTCCCATGTCCTGTACGGTGATGTGAGTGTGCCCAATAACATTGCCGTTCTGCAGAGTCTGCGGAGCTGCGTAGTATGTGGCATCGGCATTGGTAAACGAACCGGCCACGAGGTTCTCGGTCTGGACCGTGATGTTGAAGTCCTCACCGGCCTTGATGGACTGGCCCTGCTGGGGATTGGTAATGATCGCAGAGATCATGTTCGTCTTGGCAGGGATCTGACCCATGACTGCATTTATGTTAAAAAAATCAACCCAATACCTCCCATGGAGCGTAGGATGCCCAGACATACCAATGCCATTGCAGGAGCCGGTGGTTATCTGGAGACCGTTGGTGAGGGTCTGGCCGGAGCAAAAGTTGATGAAGTTGTTCTGCGACGTCTGAGACAGAGCCTGGGTGTCCTGGGCGCCGAGGCCGTTTGATCCGTCAAAAAATGACCCAGACTGGATGGCGTCGGCTTGGAGTGTTGTGGTATCGGCCGCTGCATTGTTGTTTGTGTTGGTGGCAGCGTTGTTGCTAGTTCCCTTCGCGGCAAGGGCAGCAGAAACCAGTGTTGCCACACAAGCCAGCTTCATGGAAACCATGTTGGCGCGAAATATATCTTGTGGTAAATGTGGGAGGGTGCAGAATGAGAGTGGCGATCAGTCCAGGAGAAAAAGAATATTAAAATATACTTGAAGAAAAAAGAACGTAGTAAATGAGAAACACGGTCAACGTGATCTTCCGTCTTGCCTGGCAAGTTGAACAGAGAAATGAACAGAGGATAAAGAACGAAGGGGTGGTAAAAAGGGCACCAGCGGCGGTCCAGTCGTCGGGGCACTCGATGCTATATAAGGAAACAACTGGAGCAAGAACAGAAACAAGAAAGGTGTTGCTTTCGAGGACGGCCTCGGTGGACTACTTATGCTCTTGGCAACGTCTGACTCAATAGATCCGAAGCCATAGCCTCAGGGCGACAGGAGTTGAGTTTATTCGCCTTACTCCACTTCCCACGGAGAGAAGCACAGGCAAAGAGGGGCGGCAGAGACACCATGGGGTAAAGAGGCACTCCTAGGAAATGTAGATCCCGCTGCCTCATTTACGATGCTGAAACTGGCCGAGAATATGCTTGTCAGAGGGCCAAGGCGCTACCAAAGAACACCCCTTGCCCTACCCCGTCTCTCGCCTTCCCACCAAGACCGACAAACAGGGCTTCGTAGCAAAGAAAGAATACGCGAGGTCGCGGCGAAGGAGAAAAGCTCGTATCTGCAAGATGTCAATGGAACAGGGCTTCTTACACGATCTGCAGCTCGGGCCATCCACTAACAATGTGATTCCACACGCCGTCGTTCGGTCGAAGACACCCGCCGTGATAAGCGTCATACGTAAGCTACTGCGCAGAGATCAGATGGCAGGGTAGCTCTGCACAGTGGTAACATAGTTTATGCATTCATGTCTTCGTGTCCTGATATCATCGAGGTCGTCATTTGTGTAGACAGGAACCCATTGCCGTTATGAGGAGGCGCGAAGACAGCGCTGCAGGCTAATACTAGGAAATGGCTAGGCGCGCCGAGCATGGTTAATAGTTTAGTCCATGCAAACCCTAAAGGTTAAACCATACTTTTGGGTGGACAAAGTGCTTTCTCGTAGGCGCCGTATCGCAAGTTATCCGAAGCTACTCAAGTGGGGAACGGTGAAACTGTGAATGTAAGAGGCTGCAACGAACTTCCGTGCATACCTGCCAGTGGTGCACCGAATGCGGGAACGAGGAAAATAAAGCCTGGCGGTGATGAACATTCCGATGAGCCGGCCCCAAAAGAGCGCTCTATGGGATGACCAATGGTCAGTAAGCCGGACGGGAAATGAGAACCCGAACTATCAGCCCTCTCCCGCATTCAATACTCTGCCATGTTGCCGTACTTCGTAAGGTTCTCTGGGAATGCTCGCGCAACACCCAGGCATGCGGGCCCCACCAAGAGCCTGGCCTCTTCGCTGTGGCTTGCTTCCTGAGACAGGCTCCTGGGCAAGGGGGCCGCCAGCTCGTACCCGTATCTACAGCGGCGCACTGACCTAGCAAAATCTTGTAACCTATGCCATTATGATCTTGCCGAGTAGAAGGACATTCCGGTAGTGTCAACATAGCCTTCTTCCCGTCGTTCCATACTCGCATCTCACCTGCTGCCAATTGAAAAGCAGGGTAGTAGGATGATATCATGTATTATCTGCTGTTGTGCACTAGGTGATCTCTTGCGAGAATTTCTGCTCCTACCAATGTTACATTTCGACAATCAGCATCCTATTGTCGCAATACATAAGTAGCGGACATCGCGAAACATTGTCGATATCGCCACTCGAACAGGCTCTGTGTACTCCGTGTGCAGCCGAAAGGCCAAAGTGTGAAACGGTGGTCTAACTTTTTAGGGGTTTGGGGTTAGCGTAACGGACTCCCACACAGACCCTAAACGTCGATCAAGATAAATATGTAACATCTTCCTAACCCGCTAAAGAGTGACCTTGTGTTACGTGCCATCCACACACGCGTGATGCACGTGATCAATCCGAATTTACTGCTACCCGGACCGCCTCAAATCCCGCAAGGAGGTAAGCCTGACGCGCTACCCAACCTCCTAACTTCCAGGAATTGCATCCTTACGAAAGGGAGTATCCCTTTACGGCTTTACGCGTAGGTAGCCTCGCATTTTAAGAACCTTAAAGGTGTAGGAATTAGGTAGACAAGTGCCTTAGTATAAGAGCGTTGCTATTTGTACTGCTGCTTTTTTGCTATTAGTCGTGATTTTTACTAATAAGGAAAAATGTACATTGGCCAAGTCTACGATATGTAATACTATTGGCTAAACCGTATTATACGCTATAATTTTCGTACAAAGTGACATGTATTAAGCGACGAGCAGAAGTAGGTAGTAATAGTACTAAAGGTAAATGTAAAAGTAAAAGTAAATATAAAATAATAGTAGTATACGGTGTACTACTATTACTACTATATATTATTATCTTAAGAAAATAAAGGCTAGCAGTAAACATAAAGACTATTTTAGATAACTAGCACAAGTAGGCCATACTAGCAGCGGCTTACACTATAATTTAGCAGGTTTATAGCGGTATGTAAGAAGGTTAACCTACCTATTATACCCTTTTCCTTATCTTTAAAAAGTTAAGCTAATAGCAAAAAACAGTAGTATAAATAGTAACGCTCTTTTACTTAGTTAGTAGTTTTATTTAAACTATTAATTATCGCTTTTTAACACCTTACTATTTAGTATAAAAGGGCTAGGTTAATTAAAAAGAAGCTTTATAATTTATAAGGAGACGTGTACAATGTATAACCAGACAGCGCTATAAGCAGAATAAAGGGTGCTATTCAAACTTTAACTTAGCAAACAGTAGCTAAGCGGAAGACTTAGGCTACAAGAATTATATACAGGAGGTAGCCCTAGTTAGGGCTACGGATTGTACGTAGTGTAATTAGGGCATAGCGCTATAGTGTAACGCTAAAGTGCTAGGTTTAGGCTATGCTATAGGTAGCGTAGCCTTAAATAGGTTGCTATATAGCGACTGCTTACTAAACTAATGCTATAAGGTTGCTACAAGGCTATAACCCTTATATAATTAGTATATATAGTTAAACTAAATTTAGTAAAACGTATATTAAATTTACTACTTAAGTAAAAAGTATATAAAAGAAATACTATTATAATATATTTTTTTTACTTTATATACATTTTACTAAAAAAAAAATTAATTAAGTACGTCTTTTTATTTACTACCTTTAGCTAACATATAAATACTTATTATTATTTAAACCGCTTATTACTATTATAAATATAGTATTATAAGTATACTTAGTAAAACTAGGTAAATTAAGCAAAGGATAAGGTATTTTAATATTTTAAAAAAGTAAGATTTAATAGCTAACTCTTACCTCCTTACCCTTATAAAGGGTATAAAAGGCTATATATATTAAAGGCGTAAGCAGCAAGTAGGCTGTTTATAAAAGAGGCGTTATACTACGCACCTTTATAATAGAAATTACAGGATTCTAAATTACGTAAAGTAGGGCGCTATGCACTAACATTTTTAAACACCTACGTGCTAAGAATTGTAAGGCCTCTTAAATTCCTAAAATTACGTGTTATTATTGTTTTATTCCCTATGTACGTTTAATTTAAATTACGTCCTAGTTATACCGCTAGTTACTAGCGATTAGGGTCTAAAGTGTTATAAGACCCTTATAAGGAAGAAACTATAGTAAAGGTTAAGTAAGGGTATGTTAGCTAATGCGTGGCTACAGGGTAATAATAATAATAATAATAATAATAATAATAATTTATTCCTTATATACATCTACCTTTGTTTACATTACGTAGTCGTAGCGCCAGTTGCTAGCAATTAGGGTTTAAAGTGTTATAAAACCCTTATAAGGGAGAAACTACGGTGTATATAAGGGGAGGGTAGGCCTGTTAAACTGTTATAACTAATTAGATTTATAGTATAAAAAGGGTATAAATTTATTAAAGCTAAGGTAAGGCATAAAAGGCGCTAATATCCTCCTACTAGGTTACGTGCATAAGGCATATAACCTGTTAAACTGCAGTTACAACTAATTAGATTTATAGTATAAAAAGGGCATAAATTTATTAAAGCTAAGGTAGGGCATAGGAGGAGCTAATATCCTCCTAGTAGGTTACGTGTATAAGGCATATAACCTCCTACGTAATAAATTACACAACACTCCTCCTAAGGCTTTAAATTAATAAGATTTAGAGTCTCGTCAGTCGTTTAATTTAGTAATAGGAGGAGGCTTAAAACAAGCAAAAAACAAACGTAAACAACGCGTTAAAAGGAGGGCTGTTGCTAGACTGCGATTGCTCTTCCTAGTGCGTTAAGTGTAAGTAAACGCAGAGGAGCGTTTATAGCCGCTTACACGCCGTTTGCTAGCGTAAGGTCGTCCCTCCCTCCTACCTTTAAAGATTTGCTACACTCCTTTAAATTAGAGAGGCAGGTAAAGGTAGAAAAATATAGTAATAGGCCGCTAAAAGGAGGCAGGCCTAATCCTCCTAGTGCTAACATCTTCGTCGTTTGCTCTAGTTAAGGAAAAAAAAAAGGTTATAAAGTTAGCAATACTAGCTAAAAACGGTCGCAGTTTTCCGCCGGAATATCTAAGAGACCGCTAACAGTAACTCTAAACTGCTAGCTAGTTAAAAAGGGTCTTAAAGCGACGATACTAGCTAACAACAGGTCGTAGTCTCTTGCTAAAATATCTAGGAGACCGCTAACAGTAACTCTAGACTACTAGTTAGTTAAAAAGGTTAGGGTCTCTTTAATGCTAGATTAAAGACGTCCTAGGCTTATAACCTGTTAAACTATAGTTATAACTAATTAGATTTATAGTATAAAAAGGGCATAAATTTATTAAAGCTAAGGTAGGGCATAGGAGGAGCTAATATCCTCTTAGTAAGTTACGTGCATAAGGTATATAACCTCCTACGTAATAGATTATATAACATAACCTCTTACATAATAGATTATATAACACCCCCTTTAAGGCTTTAAATTAATAAGATTTAAAGTCTTATTAGTCGTTTAATTTAGTAATAGGAGGAGGCTTAAAACAAGTAAAAACAGACGTAAATAACGCGTTAAAAGGAAGGCCTTTAAAGGCCGTTACTAAGCTACGGTTTACGCTGCTTTTAGCGCTACTTTTAACAATTTAAGTAGTAAGTTTTTAGTTATAGTCTAGGTAGCAGGTTTTATTAAAAGATTTACTAAGTTATTACTAAACTATACGTATTAAATTATAATTTAGTAGCTTTTAATTAAATCTTTTAAGTAGTAGTACTATATAGTAATATGCTTTGTCCTAAGCTTAAATTTATTAAACTTAGTAAGCGTAATTATACTAAGGTTATTAATATAAAGGATTACTTTATAAGGGTTACAGCTTTATAATAACCTTATAGCGTTAGTTTAGCAAGCAGTCGCTACATAGTAACCTATCTAAGGCTACGCCACCTATAGCGTAGCCTAGACCTAGCACTTTAGCGCTACACTATAGCGCTATGCCCTAATCGCACTACATACAATCTATAGCCCTAACTAAGGCTACCTCTTATATATAATTCTTATAGCCTAAGTCTTTTGCTTAGCTACTATTTGCTAAGTTAAAGTCTAAATAGCACCCTTTATTCTGCTTATAGCGCTGTCTAGTTACACATTATATACGTCCCTTTACATTCTTTTAACTTTTACTTTATAAAGAGTAATGTTTAACTATAAAGCGACCGGTTTATAAAGTAAAACCTTGCCTAACCGTATACTATAGCCTTTAACGCCTATGCGTAGGCATATAAGCGGTAGCTACCTATAAAGCACCCTTACTTTAACCCTTAATTCGTTAGCTACCTTTTGCTAAGTGCCCTTAAATAACGCGCTTAGTACCTAATTAACCTTAGGTTTAAACAAGTATACTTAGCTTATAAAGATAATTTACTAATTAGCTAATACTATAGCTATTTAGTAGCCTAGCTTACTAAGCAATTACTATAAGAACAATAAGCCGTTATAGTATAGCGTAAGCTAACTAAACCCTAAAGCTAGAGCTATAAAGACAAAGGAGTAGCTAGCAGTAGTTAAGGACGCCTACCGCTTTAAAGGCCGTTATAACGCTTTTAATAACATAAAAATTGTATAGGCTAGCTTTTACTTAATAAACGACCTAGTTATAAATTAGCGTAAGCATTATAATTGCTTATAAATTATTACCCTCCTTATTAAAAGGCTAACGTAGTCTTACTTTATAGCGTTTATTTACTAAGAGCACGTTAACCTAAAGCTTTAAATACACTATATTTATAAGGAAAGATAAAATCTTTAATAAAACAGTAACTCCCTTATAGCTTACTAGCGTAAGTAAGACTACCTATAGCGTAAGATTAGTAATAACACTAGTTAAGCTAGTAAGACAGCGTAGCGCTATTAGTAAAAGCTTAATAACTTGTTAAGGAAGTAGTATTAAAATAAAACTATTAGTAAATCCTTTAGCGCGGCCTTAAAAATTACTACTACTTATAAGAAGTATTAAACCTAAACCTAAAAACGGTAGAAGAAACCTAATAAGTTATAAAAGCGCTAGCTAACTAATAGCCGCTTAAATAAGCGTAATTTAAAGCGCCCTTACTAAAACTAATAGCCTAGCTACCGCTTTAAAACGGGCTAGTATACTTATAACCTTACGCCTTACATACTTATAAAGTAACTACTAACCGCTAGCTAAAAGAGTATACCTAGCCTAAGGTAAGGGCCTAGCTTAAAGAACTAGTAGCTAAAGTAAAGGACTTGCTTAAGGACCTACCCCTTTTAAACAAAGACTTAGTTTTAAAAAAATAACTAGGTTAACAGCGGACGCTTGCCCGCTATTAACCTTACTAACGTAAATGTAAGGAGAACCTATTCCTTAGCTATAAAGGCTTAAAATACTTAAGAGTTATTTTAAACCCGCTATAGTAAGACTAAACGTTTACTATATACATAGTTAAAACCCCTTACTAAATAGCCCGTTAAATCTTACGTAATAAGTAACTGTTTACTATTACTTTAGCTAACCTAAAGCTAAGTTCTTTTAAGCCTTATATTCTAACGGTAAATAATAACTTAAAAGAACCTTTTAAGGACGTAAACCTGCCTTTTACCTTATAATCGTTTATTAACGTCTTTAACGTTATATAAGCGTAAGCCCTCCCCTTACTACTTAATACAAAGTATGTAATTAAGCTAAAGCTAAGGGCTTAGGTTTTATATAAGCCCCTTTACCCGCTTTCCTTAGTATAAAAGGAGGAGCTTTATTAGTTTATTTATAATTCTTTAGTAAACAGTAGGATTACGTATAGTAAAAGCGTTATAAGTACTTTAGTTATCTTTATTCTAAAGAAGAATAGCACCCTTTGCTTATATATTAACTACTAAGCGCTTAACAAAGTAACTAAGAAGGACTACTACTTGCTTTTGCTTATAAGTAAAGTATTAAACCGCTTAAACGGTGCTATAGTCTTTTTAAAGGTAAACATTAAAGAGGCTTACTATTAAATTTAAGTAAAGCTTACTAACTAGTAAAAAACTACTTTTTAAACTAAGTATAAGCTATATAAGTTTTAGGTTATACCTTTTAGGTTAACTAACGTACTAGTAACGTTTTAAGCGTATATTTACTAGGCGCTAAGCGGGCTAGTTAAGACCGTTTATAAGGTATACCTTAATAACATTTTTATTTACTCTTAGTTATAAAAAAAGTATAAGAAGTACCTTTACCTTATGTTTAAACGGCTATAAGCTGTTAAACTATATATAAAGGCGTCTAAGTATAAATTCTTTAAGAAATAAGTAAAGTTCCTTAGGTTTTTAATTAGTCCTTATAAGCTAGCTATAAATCCTACTAAGATTTAAGCTATTACTAATTAGCTAAAACCTAAAAGCGTAAAGGACGTATAGTCCTTTCTTAGGTTTACTAACTTTTACTAGCGTTTTATCTCTTACTACTCTTATATTATAAGGCCTTTTATAAAGCTTATAAAAACAAGCCTTTTACTAAACGGTAAGCAGACCTATAGCGTAAACGCGCCTTTTAATTTTTAAGGGAATCCTATTGCTAAGGCTGCCTTTTAAGCGCTAAAGAACGCTTTTACGTTAGTTACTATCCTTTGTTACTATAATCTTAAGCGGGCTATATAAGTAAAGATAAACGCCTTAGGCTATACTATCTTAAGGATTATCTTTTAGCTAGTAAATAACTAATAGCACTTAATTACTTACTACTTATAAAAGCTGTTAAATTAAGAGATATAATAAGGGGTAAGCTAGTAAAAGCTGCTTACGATTATTAAGAGTCTTAAGCATTAGTAGCATTACCTTAAGGGCCTCTCTTAAAAGTTTGTTATATTAACGGACTACTAGGCCTTTAAAGGGGTAGTTTAAGCTTTAGTAAAAGACTTATAAAGTTATATTATATAATAAGTGTTTTAGCTATTAGCTTATAACTTTAACCTTAAGTACTAGGCAGGCGCTACTAACCTAGTAAACAGTCTTTTATAGTAGGCAGACTATATAAAAGGAGATATTGTTTATAACGATATATTACCCTCTCTTTTAAATAAGCTTTAGCTTACTACCTTATTACTAAACAAGCTACTAGCAGCCGCCCTATTACTATTAGTATAAAAAGTTAATGCTATAGTTAAGAACGCTAAGCTGTTATAGCTACACGTTAAGCTATAATTATATAACGCTATTTAAAACACGTAGTAAAAGGACCGTATGCTAAACAACCTCTTTATAAAGGCTATAAAGAGCTATAAGGAGCAGGCCTATTATACGTAAGCTAATAAGGCTTTATTTTATAAGGACTGCCTTGTTATCTTTATAGTAAACGCTTTATAAACGCGCTTAATTAGCTTATACTATAACTCTTTAATAGTAGGCTATATAAGCATTTATAAGACTATAAAGCTCCTTACTAAGAAGTACTACTAGCCTAGCCTTACTAAAGACATTAAGGTCTTCTTAGCTAACTACTACCTGTATATAAGTAATAAGGTACTACGCTATAAGCTATATAAATACCTTTAGCCGCTTCCCTTACTAGCGTATCCGTTTTAGTATATTAGCGTTAACTTTATTACTAGGTTAGGCTATAGTATAGGTTTAAACAACCTTACCTATAACTTTATCTTAGTTATTATTAACCGTTATATAAAGCATAGGATGTTTATCTTAACTTAAAAGACGGTTATAACGGCTAAGGTTGCTTAGCTGCTTTATAACTGTGTAAAGACTAAGTTTAAGCTTTTTAAGGTTATTATAAGCGACTAAGATTTACTATTTACTAGTAACTTTTAGTAAGAGTTAATATAGCTATAAGGAGTATAGCTTATAATGTTAACCGCTTACTACCTATAAACTAATAAGGGCATAAAAGTGCTTAACTAGACGTTTAAGCGCTACTTATAATCGTTTTATAAGTAAGAGTAAAACTAGTAAATAAAGGTTTTTAACATAGTAAAGTTTACGTATAATAATGCGTAATATGTAATAACGAGCACTTCGCCCTTTTACGCGCTATATATATACTATCCTCGTTTTATAAATAACTTTCCTTTTAATAAAGTAAAGGTAAAAGGCGCGTATAAGCAAGTTAGTTAGTTACTAAGCGTATAGTAACGGTTAAAAGCATTATAAGAACGCGCCTTATAAGGCTAAAAGAAGGGGTATAATAAAAGGCGCTTATATAAGGAATTTATAAAAGGTAAATTTATAAGGCTATTAACAAAGTACCTTAACCTAGCTAGCGTATAAAAGCTTAACCTTACGTTTATACGCGTTTAAATTACTAAGAAATTAGGCCTAGTTATATACTACGTTACCTTACCTTTATAGTACGCTTAAAAGCATAACGTCTTTTACGTATTAAAGCTAAAACTATAAACCCTTACGGTTTAAAATAGTAAGGACCTGCTATACCTTAAACTAGTAAATAACTAAGAAGAGTATAAGGTTAAAAACATTATAGCTTATACTAGTAAAGGCTTATATACTCGTTTTTTAGTAAAATAAAAAGGTTAGCTAGCTAAGTATAACATATAAAAACTAAAAGAGTACTTAGCTTACATAGCCTAACGCCTTTAAGCCTATAAAAAAGGGGTAGTAAAAAGGTACTAAAAATAAAATAAGTACTAGTAAGTACTATTACTAAACGGTTACTTAGCGTCCCCTTTAAGAGTACTAAAAAATTAGTATATTAAGCGCTACTTATAGCTTAACGCGTTTAACGGTCGCTTTATAACCGTTAACCTTTATAAAAAGGGTTAAACCGTCCCTCTCTCCTTTTTAAGCGCTTAAAGCGCCCCCTTACGTATAACTACCGGTTACTTACTAAGCGCTATCTAGCCTAGCTACCGCTAAAGCTTAAAAGGCCTTAGCAGCCCCCTTTCCCTCCTCCTTAAGCTCCTTGTCCTTATTAGCTAAACTAGCTAACCCCTCCTTTATAAACCCTTTAGTGTTAAAGCCTAGCGCGACCGCTGTTATAGGCGCGGGCGCCTTTATACTAGCGCGCTTACGCTAACCGCTAGCCGCGCTAGCAAGCGTCTTACAAGCCTGCTTAAGCTTTAGCTCTAACTTTAAAGCCTAGCCGCGCCCTATCCGCTTACTAAGCGGTTTAAGCGGTATTAGCTAAAGAAACTATAGCTATACCTAGCGCGTTACTAACTACTACTAGTTCTTTTAGGTTAGCTTAACCCGCTAAGCTAGACCCCTTTATACTATGTAGTGTAGCTTGCCCTTATAGCTAGTAACCGCTGCGCGCGCTAGCTACTCTTATAATAGTATAATCTTTTAGTACTAGGACTAAGTAATAATTAGTAGCTAAGCGCTACCTAATTAGTTATAAAACATACTATAGTCTAAAGGCATTAGTTTAAGCGGGTTTAAGCTGCTAACTCTTTTACACTTACTAGGCAGGTTAACGGTAGTAGCGCCTAGATTTTATCCTAAGCCTCTTTGTTTAATATGTTTAATAGGTTAGTGCTACGTAGCTATAGCAGTAGTAAGCACCGGTTACTAGCTACTAGCGCCTTAAGGTTATAGCTACTAGCCGTAAGTATAGTAAGCGCTTTTTACTAGTACTTATCCTCCTTAAGCGCCTTTTATAGCGCTAGCGTTACCGCTTATAAGGCGACAAGCTAGCGCGTAATACGCTTAGCCTTAGCGCTATTAGTAACTACTAGGTTATAACTCCTTATACTAAGGCAGGTTATAACAGCGTTATAAAACTTTTAAATAGCTTAAGCTAGGCTTATTATATCCTTTAAAATCTAGTTAGCAAGCTGTTAGTTAGTAAGCGGCTACTAGTTACTATAAGGAGTACTTATAAGCATATACTTCTAGCTATTAGCTATACAGCCTAAGCATTTGTTTAAGCTTTTACTAAAGACCTAGTATAAGTACTCGTTAGCTAAGTTTAAATACGTATACGTAATGTAGCGTATGTATAGTAACTATTAATTAGTTAGTAATCGCTAACCGGTTACTAGCTAATAAGGGATATACTCCTTTTTTATTAAGCGTATTAGCCTACTTTAGCTAACCGTCCTTATCCTTTTAGCGTAAGTACGCGCTTAATATAAAGTTATAGGTCTTAGTAATACTAAACATAGTTTAGCTAATTAGCTGCTAGCACTTTGCTTAACGTTTACTTCTTAGTTACTTAGCGCTTACTAACTATAAAAAAGGGGCTACTTACTATAATTAAAAATATTAAAAGGATAAAAAAAGGCGTTTAAATTTAATAAAATAAAATTCTTTTTAAAGTAAGTATAGCTATATTAGTTTTATTTAATTTATATAAGTAAATCCTTTAACTAATACTTAAAGGCATCTTAGCGCTTACTTAAAAGGTATTTAAAAGAAACTTAACTTCTTTTAACTTATATTTTAAAGAAATCCTAGCTAAAATATACTATAAAATATAACTACTAAGTAAAAGGTAGTTAATAAGTAGCCCTTTAGCTTATACTAAAGTAACTATTTTACCTTAGTAAAACTAACCTAATAGCTAGCGCTTAGTAAGACGTTATAAGTAAAGGCTAGCTAGCTAGTTAATAAAAAACTCTTTATTAATATAGTAAACTAAAATAACGTTTATAAATAAAAGTAAATAAAAAGGACTAGCCCTTTTTACGTTTTAGTTAGTAATAACCTAAGCGTTCCTTAACTATATACATATAAAGCTACTAAAGAAAGAGCTTATAAACGTATATAGTATTACTCTTACTAATAATAAAAAGCTATATACACTTTTATAATAAATTAAATATAGTTAGCGCTAGGCATAACCGCTAGCTAACCGCTAATAACCTAGTAAGTAACGTAACTCTTTTTTTTTAAGGTATAGCCTAGGTTTTTTAATAAGCGCGCGCCCTTATATATATAACTATCTCCTTTAAAGCAAAGACGCCCTATTAAAAAGGAGGGGAATAGTATAAGGGTTATAGCCTTATAGTAACCTTATAGCGTTAGTTTAGTAAGCAGTCGCTATATAACAACCTATCTAAAGCTACGCTACCTATAGCATAGCCTAAACCTAGCACTTTAGCGCTATACTATAGCGCTATGCCTTAATCGTACTACGTGTAATCCGTAGCCTTAACTAGGGCTGCCTCCTGTATATAATTCTTATAGCCTAAGTATTCTGCTTAGCTACTGTTTGCTAAGTTAAAGTTTGAATAGCACCCTTTATTCTGCTTATAGCGCTGTCTAGTTATACATTGCATACGTCCTTTTACATACTTTTACTATAACGTTAATTTTAAAGAGCAGGCTATAAATCTAGACTGCGTATTAGCTAGTAGTAAAGGCTGCTATGTATTTAGCCTTAGTTATAAATGTATAAATAATAAACGTCTTTTTAGCTGCTTAAGCTACTAGCGCGCTTATAAGTATATAAATATAGCTAAAGCTGCTTTTTCTGTCCGCCTTATTAGCTAGTAACGCGTTAAAGTAGACGTTAAGGCGGATATAACTAGTAAAAGGCTAATTAAATGCTTTAAATAAAAGCCTTAGATTAGTCTTATTAATTAAATATTATAAAACCTTACGTATAAATTTATAGTAGTCTTTAAAAGGTACTACTATAACTTTAGCATGCTAGCAAACTGTAAAGGCTAGGTTTGTACGTGTTATAGCCTGTGTATAAATTAGCTTACTAACTAAGTGCTAGTAAGGCTACGTTTTAAAGGGATTAATATTATTAGGCTTTTTTATAATAATTATAGTAATTAGCGTTTAAAGCGCTTTTAACTTATTAGGTTATAGCCTTTGTTTAGCTAGAAGATTACGTAAATACGTTTATTAAAAGATATAAATCTAGCGCGGTCTTTAATTTTTACTCCCCTTAATTTTAAAAATACTAATATTAATGCCTAAAAGCTATAATAGTAAAGGTATAAGCTTAGCCTAAAGGGTAAATGTAAGCTAGCCCTTAAAATTGTTAAGATCTTCTAACTATCCTATGTATAGGGCGTTATTAACGTGTATTACTATAATTAGTTTAGTATTTAGGTTACAGTAAGTAGCTAAATTAAACTTTAAGGGTTTAAAACTAATTATAGCTAACGTATTATAAAGATATTATTACTACTAGTAACCTGCTTACTTAAGTTTATATAAAGCCCTTTAAAGGAGTATTACCTTGCTTAAAGCGTAACTAACTTAATAAGCTAGGTTAAGGTTTTTTTAAAAAACTTTTATACTATTAAAGGCGGCGTTATATAAACGTCCTCCTTTAGTAAGCTATATAAGTACGCTATAACAATATTAAATTAGTATAGGTTAAGGGCGTAAGTTATAGTTAATACAATTATAATCCTTTAAAAGTTTAATTAAGCTATAAAAGCAGCCGTCTTCTTATAGTTTACGCTATATTTTTACTAAAAGCTATAAGCTACTAGGCCTCCCTTCTTTTTTATTTTCTTACCGTTAAGGCCTTTCTTTTAGTAAAGGACCTATTAGCTAGTAATTGGTTAGTAATTAGCGCGGTTAATAAACTTAAAGGTTTAGCGCTAGTAAAGGCTTTATAATTTAACGTTATTAGCAGCCTTTTATTTATAGGCTTTATTACTTATAAGCAGGGTTAGGAAATTAATTTATTAATTTAGTTTTAACCTTAAATTAAATTAATTAAATTAATTGTACTAAAATTAAAATTAATTTTAAAAAAGCAAATTAATACTAAATTAAATTAATAAATTATTACTAAACTAATACAATTAATACAATTAATTAATTTTTTATATATTATAGCGCTAAGCTTATAAGCGTATGTCTACTCCTTATAAGGCTAGCCTTAGACTATATAATATAGCGCGCTTTACCTTAAAAGGCTAGCCTTCTATTTAATGAACTTTTATTATTAATTTTAGCTAAAAAGTAAAGAAATAAAATATACAATTAATTTTTTTAATTAATTTTAATTTTTTTAATTAATTTAGTATTAATTAATTTAATTTCAAGGCAAATTAAAATTAATTTTTTTTTATTAATTTAGTTTAAGGGTAAATTAATACTAAAAATTAATTTTAATTTAAATTAATACTAAAATTAACGAATTAATTTCCTAACCCTGCTTATAAGGGCTTTATTAAGGGTAAGGGAATTCTAATTAAATTTCTTAGTAGCGTTAGTAATTGCTAAGGTTTAACTATAAGGTATTTAGTTAATACTAATTAGATTTACTACGCTAGTCTTACTATTAACGTCTTTCTCTTATATTACTAGGTTAAGACTAGTAACGCTAGCCTAGGTGCTAGGGCACTAGGACAGCTACTTAGTTATTGTTAAAGAAGGTAAAGAGAGAGATTTAATTAGGAACCCTTTACAAAGGCTGTATAGCTTCCTTATAGCTAAAGCACTAGAAAGCGTAGGTAATAGGGTCTAGGGGCATAGATTCTCCCTTAGTACTATATAAAGGTTTAATTAGGAATAACAGGTGTATGTATTAAGGAATTTAATCGGGTTAATGTCTAGCTAACTTAACTAAATTTAATTAGAAATGGTATATATACAGGTAAAGTCTAATTAGACTTTATACGCTAAAGCGGAAGAACGTAACGCTACGCCTTTTAGTAGGAAGGTTAGCTAAGTTAGTAAGGTAAGAGCTGTATACGTAAGTATAAGGCGGCTGTGTTATACCCTTATTATAACCTTTATATTAAAAGGTAAGGCGTTAAATACTAATTTAAGTATAAAGTTACTTAGCTTTTTAATAAGAGTTAAATTGTTTTAAGAATAAATAAAAAAAAGGAAAATAAAAGTAAAGGTAAATAAACTAAACTTAGTACTATAGCGTATACTAATTAGCTTTTTTATTAAGAGAGAGCCCTTTTCTTATACCTAGTATAATAAAGGTATAAATATTTAATAAATAAAAAGTAAGGCAGTTTAAGTATAAATAAATAAATAAATAAATAATAAAACCAATTACTCTTTATTTAGTTTTATAGCTAGCTTTAAGAGTAGCTAAAACATTATTATAAACGCGTTAGCTTATAGCTGCTATATATGCTATTTAGGCTAATAAAGGGGCTTAAATAAGAAAACTAAAAAGGTAGCCTAGTATAAAATTATAAGGCGTACATTTACTAAAAGGCTATAAGGTTTCTTATATATAACCCCTTTCTAACGCTTTACGCTAGTTAGTTTAGCCTTTATCTTTTTAAAAGTTTAATTAAGCAATATAGCCGCTATACCTATAGCCTTCTCCTTTAAAACCTGGTTAACCTATGCTTTAATCTTACTAATATCCTTAATTTTAATAAGCTTTTTAATTAAGTAATTCTGCTTATAAGTAACTCTTATAGCCTGTGTTAAAGGTTAAGCCTTTAAGTCCTCCTTTAGCCTAATCTTATTAGGTTTAACAGAAGGGCTATAGGCGCTTTTTAATCTAGGTTACTTTAGCTTCTTCTTAAGGAAGCTCTCCTTATTAACTAGGATAACCTTCTTAATCTTAAGTAAGTAGATAACTGCTCTTAGTACTTAATACTTTTTTAAAGGCGTTTTTAGCGCGGTTTAAAAGCTGTAGTACGTATACAAGGTTACTAACTTGTCTATTTATACAATGTATATAGTCCCTACTTCCTTACTAACCTATGTATTAAAACTAATTAAACTCTTCTTAAGGTATACCTTAATAAAAGGGCTATTTACCTTTATAGCATCCTTTAAAAGGGTTTTAAGGTAACGGTCTATCTTTTTTTATACCTTTACTATATTTAGTAGCTTATTCCTAAGCTTAATTATTACGCGCTACTAAGAGCGTAAGGGAAGTCTGCCCTAATAGTACTCTGTATAAGCCACCCTTAATAGACAGTTACCCTATTTAAGAGGTTTACGTAGTTAACGTAAGGTTTGTAATATTCGTAAATAGCCTTAAAACGCAGGCAGTGCGTAAATCCCTAAAGGGCGTAAAAGCCTTTAACTAGGCGGTAGGTATAGTAAGTAAAGGTAAAACAGTAGGTATTTAAAAGGTAAATATAAGTTAGTTATTCTTTCTAACTACAGCTTAACGCCTTACATAGTAATATACGTAATTTAGAATTACGTGTTTCCCGTGTCTTTAGCTAGTTACTAGGTTTTTAGGTTACGTAGACACTTACGTGTTTTAAGAACCTAAGAATTTAGGATTTTAGAAATGTAGGTTAACACGTAATTTTAGGAAGAGCGGGGCACTTAGATTCTTAACACGTAGTCGTTTTAAAATGTTTGTATACTAAGGTTTACGTAATCTTAGCTGTAAGGGTGTATAGTAAGTATTAAGAGTCCTTTATAAAATTTTACGTTCTTATAAGCTTATATATTATAGCCTTAATAAAGCTTATATTCCCTTACTTTATTTAATAAGTAAGAAACCTTTCTTTTTATTTCTTATTATTTTAAAAATTATAGTATAAAAGCATTATAATTTATAAGAAGTATATATTAACTAGCTTTTTAACTTTATAAACTTATAGCAGTTAGTACGCTAGTACTAATATCTTATTTATCTTTCTTATTTTAAATAGCGCGCGTTTTAATTAATGCTATATATAGTAATAATAAGAAAAGCGTGCTTGGCTAAAAATAAACTTATATAAAAAACGTAAAAAAGGTAGCTACTTATTTATTTAAAATAAGTAAGAAATAAACAATTTAGTAATAAAAGAATTATTAATATAAAATAAAATAAATAAAGGAAAATAAAAAAAGTAAATAAAATCTAAACATAATAAAGGAAAAATAAAATAAGTAAATAAAATAAATAAAAAAAAAAGTAACCTTCTCTTTCCCTAGTGTTTTAAAATCCTATCTTACTTAAACAGTTTAAAGGTTTACTTTAATTATATAAATTTTATATTTAGCTTATCTTAGCTATTATCGTCTTTATCCTTTTTATCTTCCTTATCTTTTTACATTTTTATAATAAAGGTTACGTTACTAACAAACGTCTTAAAACTAAGGCCTATGTGCTTACTTATAACTGCCTTCCCCTTAACGTAAGAAGCTTATGTTATAAGAGTCTTTACTATATAAGCGTTTAAGGTTAGCGTTACTTACCGTTTATATAAGCTTAGGGTGCTTAGAATTATAAGGCTTATAATAGCTGCTTTAAAGGGCTTAGCGCGCTACCCTTATAACGCTTCTTTTAGCATTTTATAAATAGCCCTTTTAGCTAGGTTTTTAAAAACTACTATCTTATTAATTGCCTTTAAGCGTCTTTTAATCCTAATTAACCGCTCTTACGTTTACTAGCGGTACTCTTTAGTTTCTTAGGCGGTCTTATAGCTATATATAGTTTACGCTTATAGGTTGCTAATAAAGAACTGTATTATAGTAATAGTATCTTTAAGTTCTTAGTATAGCTTTAAACCCGTTTTAATAAGCTTACCCTACTTAGCGTTTTAGCTTTTAAGGTCTTTAGTCTTACTTTAAAGTCCTTTAAGGTTATGCTTAGCGTAAATCCTAGCTTCTTAAAGTTTTTTAATAATAGTATAGTGCCTCTTAAATACTTAAGTAGTCTTATATACGTTCTTTAGTAAGTTTAAACAGTTAATCTATTATGTTATAATAAGTTCTTAGTTATTAGTAATAATTTTTTAAATTTTTTAAATTTTATTTATAAGCTTCTTTTAAGAGTTTGTTATTTTAGTCTTTATAGCTTCTTAAGCCTAGTATAGCGTGTTAATGTTATTAGTAGCGTTTTATACTGCTTATTACATTACTAAGAAGTTGTTATAAGTTAGCGTACATAGGTTCTTTCTAGCTAGTATTCCTTAGATTAATTATATTTTTAACGCCTTATTATTTTTAATTATTACTAAAGGAATAAGGTCCTTTAATTTAAGATTTACGTTATTATCCTTATTTAAGAAAAAGGCTTTATATTTTTTTAAGATCTCCTTAATAATGTTTTAAAAGGACGCTTAAACTTCTTTACTAATAATTTAAAACGTAAGGACTTTACTTTAGCTAAGGATCTTTTCTTACTATTTTTTATCGTCCTTAGCGTATACAGTATAAAGGTTCTTTATACTTTCCTTCTATTACTAAAACTTGCTAATCTAAGACAGGGGCTTTATCTTAGCTACCTAAAAGATTAAGCATAAGAGTACCTTAATTTCTTAGTATAAACGCTTGTTTTTATAGCTTTAGGTTTCCTTATTAAAGTAGCTATTAAGTTTAGTAATAGCCGCGTTATATTATAGGTTTTCCTCCTTGTTATTAGATTTAAATACTTATAATAGTTTAGGTTCTTAAGGTTTTAGGAAGCTTTACTCTTCCCAGGGTTAGGAAATTAATTCGTTAATTTTAGTATTAATTTGAATTAAAATTAATTTTTAGTATTAATTTGCCCTTAAACTAAATTAACGAAAAAAAATTAATTTTAATTTGCCTTAAAATTAAATTAATTAATACTAAATTAATTAAAAAAATTAATTGTATATTTTATTTCTTTACTTTTTAGCTAAAATTAATAATAAAAGTTCATTAAATAGAAGGCTAGCCTTTTAAGGTAAAGCGCGCTATATTATATAGTCTAAGGCTAGCCTTATAAGGA
>RQWE01000190.1:0-43033 GCA_004028395.1 Leptographium galeiforme
CCCCCCCTCCTCCCGTAACGCCCGTCTGGAACCAGTGTGCTCAACGGCATCCCCAGGTTTTTTGCTTGCCTTTCCTCACACCACGGCCTGGCCGCGTGCTCCTTTGCACGGCAAGGATGGCAATGGCGAATACGAGTACGCGGCTGATATCAGCGACGCTGCAATGCACAGGAAAAAAGAGGGACCGTCCCCCCTCCTCCCCCATTCTCCAGTGCGATGTGTGGACGAGTATCGCCTTGCTAGCCTGGCCCCAGCCGTCGTCCCTCTTGTGGCATGGCGTCCGTCCCACATGCAGCACTAGCACGCTTTTTGCACATCCCTCCCAGCACTGCTGGTAAGGCGAGCAGCCAGTCGGCTCAGCGTATTCCCACCCATATTAATATTTTGCTCGCCGTTCCGGTACTTTTCCTTGGTCCATCGTCCCTGCCCCGTGTCGCTGCTCCGTTAGTCAGGCTGGGGCCCCCCTGGCGATGGCCGCCGTTGCAGAAGCCACGCCTTGGCCTGCTCCGTGCTTTCCCCATCTTATTCGGCCTCGCGTTCGTGCGCGCGGACGCAACCTGATGACCAGCGGCCTACTATTATATCTCCCACCCTCATCCCCACTCTTTTTTCGCCTTCCCTTCCTCCCCTCTCCGGTTAGGGCTCGTCAAACTCTCTCCTCTTTTCTTTTCCCTGGGTCTACTGCTCTGCGTTTGTTGACTTGACATTCTTTTCCGGACGGTGTTTTTGCCTTTTCTCAATCAAGACCAATCTCCACTCTACGTTTTGCCCCCTGTACCTTCCCATTGGCCATTCCCGGCCCTCCGGCTGTGCTTCTTCGACTTCCCCGTCCCTGCAACCAATCTTCCGACCATCCTTGGCCCAATTGCGTCACCACCACGCCAACGCCGCTGCCGCCCTCTTCACGTTGCCAACCACATGCAAACCCGGACCTCTACTTGCTACGAGGTCACATACATGCCTCACGCGACCTGCCCCTCAAGCCAACCCCCGGATCCCGACGAAGACGAGCGCTCCGAGTATACCGCAATACTACGAAGCCGGTCCGAATAGAGATTGCGGATTGCCCAGCCACATCCGCCGGACCACCGCCACTGCAACCTCGCGACCACCGCCCCCACCTACACCATGGATGACCTGTCCAGCCCGAGCTCCTCCGTTATGAGCGTCTTTGACGGCAGCCACGGCAACGAGGTGCTGATGCACGAAGACGACATGTCTCCCTTCAGTGGCAGCAGCGGCCACGCCAATGGCTTCGGCCAGCGCGGCCACAGCATCAGCAGCGCGGCCAGCAGCGTCAGCAAACCCGTCGCCCTTCTGCCTGCCGTGGGCAACGCAACACAGTCGTCCGGCTTCGCCGTGACCTCGTCTACCTCGACCGCCATGAACCTGAGTCAGAGAAAACGGAGAGGAAAGAAGTCTGGCGAGAAGAAGGACTCGTCGGTCGCCTCTGTGACCACCGCCGGCTCCGATGGCACATCCACCATTGCTACCAATGCCGCGGGCAAGGTGATTAAGCGTCGCGCTGCCCGTGCCTGTGTCAGCTGCCGGAACCGCAAGGTGCGCTGCGATGTCGTCGAGACGTTTCCCTGCGGAAACTGCCGCTGGGACAAAATCGAGTGTGTCGTTCAGGAGGGCCGAAGAAGACGGTAAGCTAGGATTCTCAAAGTGGCCGGTACGGCCAGCTGACAGCTGTGGCGGGGAATAGGAGGGGTCTCTTTAACGCACGCGACGCCGCGGGCGTTATGCAAGGCGCCGAGGGCTTCCACAACCACAGCCAAGACCTTGACCACGAGCAAGACCACGACCACGACCATAGCCACAGCCACAGCCACAGCCGCGGCCATGGCTCCGTCAACGGCTCGATCAGCAGCGTCAACGGATTGGGCTTCAGCAACGGTTTCGGCATTGCCGCTCCCCAGGGCTCGGTGTCGGCCTCTGGCAATTCATTTGATGGGCTCTCGGACGCCAGTTTCCCTCTCACGTGTAAGCACGCAAACCAGCCCAACATAAAACGGGGAACCGCAGACTAACCCTTTTTGTCCCCTTTAAAGCCGCAGCTGGTCGCTCTGGTTCGAGCTTGAATAACGCCGCCTTTGGCGGCAATGCCATGCTACTCCCAAAGGGCACAGCCGCCCAACCAACGCCTTCCGATGCGTCGGCGGCACCGATCCTCAACATGGCGGCCTTCCCTCTACTGCCTCTCAATGGACTCCTTGGCGACCCGCAACAGCAGGCCTCCGCCTTGCTCCCTGGGTTCATCAGCCCGCTCCCGGGCAAGATGGCTCCCGAAGACGTCGTGTACTTGCACAGCAAAGGCGCCTTCACCCTCCCCGACGAGACGCTGCAAAAGGCTCTTTTGCATGCCTATGTCGAATTTGTCCATCCATACATGCCGCTATTAGAGCTGAACTCGTTCCTGCAGACGGTCAGCAGCCACGATGGCAACAACGGAACCGTCAGCCTCCTGCTCTACCACGCGGTCATGTTTGCGGCTGCCTCGTTCGTGCCGGCGAAATACCTCAAAGCTGTCGGCTTCAGCCGGCGGCGAGAGGCCCGAAAGACTTTTTTCATGAAAGCACGGGTATGAACATGCAGATGCAGGCGACCCTGGTGTAAGAATCACGTGACTGACTTGGCACTGCTAGGCGCTCTATGACTTCGACTATGAGACGGACCGTCTCACGCTGGTGCAGTCTCTGCTACTCATGACGTACTGGTACGAGACGCCCGAGGACCAGAAAGACACCTGGCACTGGATGGGTGTTGCCGTATCCCTGGCGCACACGATCGGCCTGCACCGCGATCCCTGCACAACCGGCGAACCGATACGGCGCCAGCGACTGCGCAAGCTCCTCTGGTGGTGCTGCTTTATGCGCGATCGCATGATCGCGCTGGGCATGCGACGCCCAAAGCGGATCCGAAGCGAAGACGCCGATGTGCCAATGCTCGTGACAAGCGATTTCGAGAGGACTGTGTTGCCCGACAGCGTCACATCGGTGCCACCCGAGTGTCGCTTGGTGCGCGATATCGACATGCAGAAAGAGCTCGCGGAGCTGTGCATCGAAAAAGCGAAGCTCTGTGTCCTCGTCGGTAACATGCTGCACCAGCAATACACGATCTTGCCTCGCGGGCGACAGCGCTCGATGGACAGCGCAGGCGCCAACAGCACGATGATGCTCTTCCCTAACAGGCCGATCAGCGACGACGGACAGGGCAATGGGCCGAGTGTGGTGGACAAGATCGATGCCAAGCTGCGCGCCTGGCTACTGGCCCTGCCAGCGTCCTGCCGCTACGCCGCTTTGATGCCGGCCGACGTGCAAAACGGCCGGGCCACGATTGCGGTGCAGCGGACGCTCCTGCATCTCGTGTACCACACGACCATGTCGGCGCTGCACCGGCCGCGGATCCAGCCCACGGGGCCTGGCTCGCCGATGCTGCCGCTTGAGCAACAAGAATTCTCGCGGGCACGCGTGCGCGACGCCGCCAACTGTGTCACCCGCATGGGCGGCGAGCTGCTGCGGCTCCGTCTGGAGTCGTATCTGCCGACCGCGGGCGTGACCGTTTTCCTGCCTGCCATGTTTGCGCATCTGCTGGACATCAAGGGCGGCGTCCCTCGCGAACGCCGCCAGCAGGCCGTGTATGGCTTCCTCACTTGCATGCGGATCATGGAGAGTCTGCGCGAAACGTATGCGGCCGCCGAAATCGCAAAGGGCTTTGTCGAATCGCTCCTGAAAAAGGCCGGCATCGACCTCTCCGCCGTCATCAGTTTGGGCGCGGATGGCTCGTACGGTGGAGGCGTCGAGGGCGGAACTGGCACGAGCACACCGGTCAACGGCACCTCGGTTTCTCTTCTCAACGCCACTTCCAACGTGGCTGTTCCGTACACCGAGGACGGCATTGCCCATGCCGTTTCAGTATACTCCGCCGCAACCCCCAAGGCCACATCGCGCAGCACACCACCCGCCGACAACGAAATGTCCAATGGCGACTCGTCACCGGCCGCCTTCCGATTGACGCCTGCGGCCAGGACCGCTCCCAGACACGTCCACAACAACAGCAGCGACAATATCGCCGTCATGGGTGCGGCCAGTGTGCCCAACTCTGTTGACGGCACGACCCCCAACGCCTCTTCGACCATGCCGAACGCCATCGCGGCGAGTGGGCTTGAGCAGATATGTGGCTTGACGCCATCGACCAGTGCCGTTTCCGAAGACCCGTTCGAATGGGACGTTGCCGTGGCAGATCCCAACAGCATGAAGCTGGACTTTGATCAGTGGCTGGACTTTCCCCCCGAGGGCATGGGCAGCAGTACAGATCATGCTTTTCTGTTCAACACGACGTTCGGCGGCGAGCAATTGCACCAGCCAGAATACTAGCGACGTACATAATGGGAAATCTGCAGCGATTTTCAGACAGCTTCTATTTTGAGTTGGCGTTATCGGCGTGCAAAAAAAGGTCCTTAAATGGAGGGTTACGCGCTGGTTGGTGGCGTGGTGCGACAGGTTCGCGGACTTTATGATGGATGCAAAAGAACCAATACAAACGAGTTCACGATACTTTTTTTGGTCCTGCTCACTTCTCGGCGATATCGTAAGCATAATGCAGCCCGTCACGACAGACGTGCACGGGCGTCGTATATGTAACACGGAAGGTGCCACGGAGCTCAGCCCGAAGCTTCATGCGAATGAGAAAAAGACAATTATGAATCATCGATGCATGGACCATTTGGGGAATCGGCCCACATTATGTCTCTTATTTTTGGGCAGTAACTATTATTACTATTAGCTGTGTGGACATGAACTATCCTTCCTTTTAGGTCAGGCGTGGCAATAAAAGACCAAATTAGCTGGGAGCGAGTCGGGCTCTGTGTCCATCTTGCAAAAGGCGACAGGAGACGACAGCAGCCAACTCCACCGAAATGTGAGAGCTCGCAAGAAGAGGGGAGCTCGATCGCAAAAAGAAAGCAGAAGTCTTGTTTCCCCGTTTTTGTCTCTCGCTTCTCTGTCTCGCTTCTCTGAGCCATGTCTCCGCCCACCCTTTTCCTTTAGCCGTTTGTTTGGCTCATGGATTATTATGGCATGAACCCGTATCGCGCCGCGTTTCTGCTCTTTCCCCCGCCGGACTTCCAATTCTTGTCGTTCGTTTAATTGCGTGGTTGATTCTTTTTTGCCCCTACCGCTTCTTCCGATTATTTCGATCGCCACGACCGCTACCGACAAACGACCCGAACGCTTGCCATCCGCGCTACTCGGCGCCCAAACGCGTCGCCGGCACAACCGTGTCTGACTCTGTTACGCGCCGTTTTCGATACCCGATGTGATTCGCCCTTTCGGCCCTCCCTTTCTCGATATATCGTGCGGACATACGGACCGTTTTCACGACTCGGTGATAGTCATTTCGACGTGATAACCCAGCAGCCCAACGGGGACCGACGCTCGAGCAAGACCAAAGGACACAATAAAAGGCCCTTGCGGCCAGAAAAAGGACAACCCGTCTGGCATCTTGAACAAAAGAAAAGGGAAATGTCCATCTTCTAAGGACGAGGGCACGTTAGCTGTCAACAACAACGAGAAGGACGCTATTCGGCTTTACACCTGTCGCTATGAGTGGCTTTCCCGTTCCTCCTGCGCGGACTGGCCGCCTAGCTGCTCCAAGCTGGCAATATAACCGATCGTCGTCGGGCTCGCCCACCCGCAAGCACCGCCAGCAACTTGTCGACGATCTTGTTTCTCAGCTGGCGCCGTCCACAGCTGCACAATCTCTGCGTTTCCCGTCCGGCTCGCTGAAGCAATGTCTCGACACCGCCACGTCCTCTGAACAGTCGTTTGCCATGAGGGCGGCATTAGCATCTGGCAGCATACAGGAGTGGTGGGACGAGTTGTCTCAGTGGCCTTGGCCTGCTCATGGAGGCTCTGCGGGCTTTGAAGAACCAGCAACAAAGGATCGAGTTTTGAATGCTCCGACCGGACAGCTAAGATCGAGACCACTAACTCCAACGTCGTTACCACCATCCACGCAGGCGGGCCCAGTGACGCCGGAGAAGCAGATCACACACTCCCCAAAACAGTTTGGCAGTGCAGAAAGCCGGGGGCCTGGCGATGCGATATGGATGGGGAGTCTTCCTGCTGCAGTTGTAGCCCGATACGAGAGCAGGGTCGCCGCGATCGAGCGTGAGATTGATGATCTCGAAGTGGAGAACCTGAAGCAGCGTGTGCTGCATCATCACATCTTGCCGCTGTCACCACCCGGCACGCCGCGTGGAGACGGGCCACCCCGGCGCTCAGTCTCGACCTCCACGGCAAGATTTGTCAAGATGGACGACATAACAGCTGTCGTCACCGCCATTGTTCTCCAGGTTCTACCGCTTCTTTCCAAACTGGTTCGGCTGTTGGATACTTGGCGCGTCCGGGTATTGGTTTTGAAAAAAATACCGTCCTTCTTAGCCTCGCTGGATGCTGCTGAAGCTGCCATCGAGTCAGCTTGGAGTACCGTTAGGTTCGGCAATGAGAATATTGGCACACCAAGCCTGCCAATGAGTTTGGAAACCCCCGAGGGGCAAAGATTGCACCAGCACGAGGTGTCCACCATGAAAGCGGCAGTGGAGCAAACAGTATCAAAGGCGGCTCAAGCTGCCGATTACTTGCTGGACATCCTTGACGGATGGGAGGACACGATACCCGACGATTGGATCGATCGAATAGATGCGGCCGAGCGAGAGTACGGGGAATGGGTGGCTTTCTGTGAGCGGAAGTTGCGTGCGTCGGAGTGGAAGAGGACATTTCTTGACAAGCCACATCTGTCGCCGCCGAAGCAAGGACCGGGCACCGCCACAGGTCCCACGTTCACGAGTTCTGAACCGGAGGAGGGCCCTGCGCTTTTCACCGCAAGAAGTGTAGATGATGGGCAGCTGAGGTCGGGCCGTCAAGATGCAGAAGCCCTGTCAGTGGTCCTTGGACCCGAGAGCTCTCATGTTTCTCTTGATGCGGCCGCGATCGGCTTCCAGACTCCCCCCAACATTTCCCCGCAAAGTTCGTTCGGTTCGGAAACCTCGCTGTCAATCATGCAAGGGGTCCCATTGGAGCCAGCGCTTGCCAGTCCGTTACCGGTATTCGTGTCGACAACTGGCGAATCACCACTAAGCACACTGGTCGGCCAACCGATCGAAGTGCCGGAGCTAGGCAGCGGCACACCTTCTAGTCTCGACCCGCATTCTCCGAGCTCACCGCCCGATTTTCGAGGTGGCTTTCGGTCGACGGTCACTTTTAGTGACATGCCCACCGTGAATGAGATCCCCGGTGAAGAAAGCCCACCACGGACCCCGATCGAGTCCTCTTTCATATTCAGTGACTACGACAACGACGGCGTGGAGCTTCCACTGGACATGACTACCCCGGACGGCCGCCGGATGAGCTACGGAAGCGATGACGACCAGCTACAGCAGCAGATCAGCGAGATACTGGAATCCATCCCGGCGAAAATTCGTCTGTCGTCGCAGCCTTCGCCGGCGATAAACCATCTTAACCCGCCAGATTTCAAGCTGCCGCGGAAGCCCAAGACAAATGCGGACGGCACGCGTAGCACGTCCAGCATGTCATCACGCTCTGGTACGCCTTCGTTTCTTCTCGCGCCAGCATATGCACGAAGCCCACGGCCGCGCCAGCAGCGAAGCAGTCCGGAGATCAAGCTGTATCACCTGTCGAGGTCTACGGGCGAAGCTCCGATCAAGCTGTTCATCCGACTTGTGGGAGAGAGCGGCGAGCGGGTTATGGTGCGGGTGGGCGGTGGCTGGGCCGACCTGAGCGAGTACTTGAAAGAGTATGCGAGTCACCATAGTCGGCGATCACAAAGCGGCAGTGAGAGCAAGATCGAGATCCGGGATCTGCCAACGGTTTCGAATATTGGATCCAGTCCGCCCAGCCGGCCGACCTCAGCCCTGGGCTCTCCGACGGCAACGCCGCCACTGATTGTGCGCAAGACGCGGAGGAGCGTGGGCGACGAGGGCAGCAGGAATCCTCGCACGCCGCTGGTTTCAGTGACCAAATCGTCGGAGACGCCTTTGTCGGAGTTGTCGGTACAGTCAAGGTCCAGCTCGCGGCTCAGCTGGACGGAGGAGGATAGCAGCACGCTGGGCATGTCGGGGCCGCGAGCGAAGAATATAGAGATGAGCAAGGAGAGCAAGGCATGGGTAGAGAGCGTTAAGGAAAGGGTACGCATTGCTAGCGGCGAGCGCAAGGTTTCGGATCAACTGGACGGGAAATTCGGCGAGATGGGAAAAGCCGGGGGGACCAAGCGGCTATACAGAAAAGGCTGAGCATCTACAGTGATTTTTTTGGGAGGGGAGCCGGATGGGGGGTCGGGATGGTATTCTTTCGTTTCTGCCTCTCGCGAGACTTTGGCCTGTTTCCCCAGCTATTGGTTTTCTGGGCATCACACCAAGGGGTGTGATGATGCACACATTGGCGAGCCTGCCACCGTTTTCTTTTCTTTTCTTTTTTCTTTTTACCTTCCGTCATCTTTGCCTGGCATTCTGTTTCCCTTTGTCCGATGTATACCCCCTTTTCGAAGAGCATCAGCATGCTCTGTTCGGAGTTGTACACTCCGCAATACGATGCTCCGGTTTTGAGTTTCCTACAATGAACAGTTGTGACTGGCTGTGCTTGGTCGCGTTGACGAAACGGGTGTCCGAACCCCGAACGAACGCCGAAAGATGCTGCTGTGAGATGCCGTGGGGCCCCGACAAAGAGGAGAAGCTTACGCGCCGTGACGTACCCGCCAGTTGGGCCAACGGCTTTTTGGAGATCGTAGGAGCGGGAGGACAGCAGATGCAAATGGACCGGAGGAGGTCGAGGGGAATATGCGGGCAATGAGTCACGGCAGTTCATGGCAGTCGGCGGACATTGTCCGGGGCGGTCGGGAAGTGGATAGGCGTGAAATGCCGGTGAGCTTTGCCGTGAACAGGTCCGAGTGTCACCCCGCTCCGATTCATTTTCGGCGGTTCACTTGGCTCGAATGAAATAGAATAATACAGATGGAACACTTGGGAAAAAACATAGTGCAGTAAAAATAGGGAAATCTGGGGAAGCTAGCGTAGGAGATTGGGCGAGGTTTGGTCTGGCCGTGGTCGCTAGTGCCTGCAGGTCATGCAGCGAATGTTTGCAGGGCTGATTGCCAAGCACATGTGAGAACGGGGTCAGCAAGCACGCGGGCCGGAGTGTAGCATATTGGGCGCTCTTGCAGTGCTCGTGCGGTACTGTGCAACGGCGAGGTCTGGATGCGCGAAACACCAGCTTGTCATGCGATGAAGCTGAGTGCTTGTTTTTCGTAATATAAAAAGGAGAATTTGGGATTGGGGGAAAAATCAAGGCAGACAGGACAGACGATCATACAGGAGAGACGTGTGTCATGAATGTGACACGCCGCGGTCTCCACGGCTGTTTGCACAGGTACGGAGTACGAGGAAGAGATGATACATGTCACCATGACACGAGGGGGAAAACTTGTCCGTTGTATGCCCGTGGACGGACGCCGCCGAGGGTGGTGCTCAGACATATTTCGGCGCAGGTCCGATTTCGAGTCGCGGCGGGTGGGGCAAGTACTGTGGAAGTCGACAGCGACCCAAAGTGTGGGGGAGCCTAGCGCTGCAGGGCACCAGCGAAGGCGCCAGGGCTCCCTGGCGGGAGTTCGGGAGAAGTCGGACCGTAGTAGGAGGCTTTGAGCTGAAGGGGCGCGCAGCGCGTGCAGTTTAGCAATGTCTGGCATGTTGGGAAAGTCGCAAAAGTTACAAAACTGCCTCAGAGTCGGAAAAGGGCGCAGGGGACGGGGGGGGGCGGTTTTTCAAGGGCGGTCGCGTTATATCTGGCCAATATCTCCTGGCCAGCCGTGGGGGGACAGCGGGCGGTCAGGAGTACGGAGTAGAGAACACATAGAAATGACCGAGAGGCCCTCGGCATGTGCTGGAAGCTCCCAGACCCACGGTACGGGACGCTGCAACGCAGGCTAACCGCAAGTGGCATTTTGGGGGTCGATAGCCTGCCGGGGGGGGGGGGGGGGGGGGGGGGGGGGGGGGGGGGGGGGGGCACAATGCACGCGCTTTACGAGTACTCGTACCCTTAGCAGCCAGTTTTTTTTTTTTTTTAGTCCAAGCCTAATTATTCCTCCGTACTCGTTAGTGAATTACGCCGACGCCGGGCGGTCAAGCTCTGCGGTTCGTGGAAGTCCCCCCCGAAGACATACCGGTGTGCGCCGTCGGAAGTCTCTGCGCCGCTAAGACGGGCCTGTGGAGAGGCGGACCGGACGCCCGCTCGGGGAGGGGGGAAGAAGGAAGGGGGGGACTTCCCAACAAAACGGAGAGAATTACGGAGTACGAGTAAGATAGCAAAAAGACAGAAAAATTCGCAGGCTGCCATCGTGCTTTCCGTTTTGGGTCGCAAAGCGCGGTGTTAGTTCCAACGCGACCACGACACGACACGGCGCAGCGCCACGGCCTGCCCTCGCCGTCAGGGTCGTCGCTGCCAGTTGCTCTTTCCACAAGGCGCAAAAAGGGTCAAAAGGGTCAAAAGGGTCAAAAGGGTCAAAAGGGTACCAAAAAGCACGTCCGCGCGTATCCCGCAAGTACCTGCAACCTCGCCACGCCACCGCCAGGCCTGGGCTCGCCACCAAGCAAGGCGGTCCTGATACTGGCACGCTACTTGGGCACCAAACCGGGTGATTTCGGTAGGCCCACCGAAGTATCTTATCGGACAGGGAAGGAGTCACCGCGCCGCCCTCCGTATAGATTTACGGCGGGCTGCTCCAGGACGGCCAAACCTTTCCACCCTTAGTTCTCGCTCTTCCCGCCCCCTCCTATTCGTTGATTCGCGCGTGTGACGGGACCTGCCCTGCAGTCCAGCTTTGCGTTGCGCCCCCCTCCCTCACGCCCACCCCCCTTTCCCCATCCATCCCCCCGTCCCTGCTCCGGGCCCCCCTTCCACTGTCCCGTCACATCTCGCTTCCCCCACTCTGCCACGGTGCTCTCTGCTCCGGTCTTGAAGTTGCCAGCTCGTTACGAGTACATGGGTCTTGTTCCCCCCCCAGTGGCGCTAGACCCGCGGCGAGGTCTCTCGACTCTGATGTTAAATGGACTAACGCTCGCCAACGTCCGTCGACGACCGCCACCCTTCCGCCTGCCCAGTCGTGCCACAAGCATATCCCTCTCTTCCTCATTCCCTAGCTCTCACGCATCCCCCTCCCGCTCCTGCCCCCCGCCCGCGGCTGTGTCTCCCCCTCCGCGGCTCGGCCGCCTTCAGTCTTGTGCTATGGTCCCAAAGGCCTCATACTCGCCAGCTAGCTCCTACGCCTCCTCCACCCCCCGTTCAACGTCTCCATCGTCCACGGCCGCGAGCCGGACCGCGCAGGCGTCTATATCTAGCAAGCGTCCCTCGCTCTCCAGCAGCCGCCGGTTGTCCTCTCTGAACCCCATGTCTTCTGTCGACGTCTCTTCCATCCAAGAGAGTTTAAAGATGGCCTCGCTGGACCATCATCGTGGATACAAACAGAGCAATTCTTTCGAAGTCTCGCAAGCCCAAATGACCGAATACATTGCCCAGCACAAGGCCGCCGGCTACCAGGTGCTGCGGGAGGCCCAATGGAACAAGGGTGAGTTTTGTGCTTTTTGCTTGTGAGAGTGTGTGCACCTTCTGACGCCCGCAGGCCTCTCCTTCACGCCTGAGGAGCGTGTGGCCAAGAACCTGACCGGCCTGGTCCCCCACACCATGGAGAGCCTCGAGATGCAGTGCGCGCGTGCGCTCAAGATGGTGCGGTCGCGGCCGACCGACGTGGACAAGTACCTCTACCTGTCGCACCTCAAGGGCGAGAACGTCGATCTGTTCTACCGCGTCCTGATTGACAATGCGTGCGAGATGATGCCGCTCGTCTACACGCCCACCATTGGCGACGTGTGTCTGCAGTACTCGACGCTCTATGTGCGGCCCGAGGCGCTGTACATTTCCATCAAGCAGCGCAAGAGCATCCGCACCATCCTGCGCAACTGGCCGTACCCGAACCCCGAGATCTGCGTCGTCACAGACGGCTCGCGCATTCTCGGCCTGGGCGATCTCGGCATCAACGGCGTTGGCATTCCGGTATGTTTTCTCTCTCTTTTTCCCCCGTCTCCTTCTCGACGACTGACCTCCCCAGATCGGAAAGCTGGCTCTCTACACGGGCGCGGCCGGCATCCGCCCCGACCGGACGCTGCCCATCGTGCTGGACTGCGGCACGGCCAACGAGCAGAACCTGACGGACCCGCTGTACCTGGGCATCCGATCGAAGCGCGTGCCCATCGAGGAGCAGCACGAGTTCATGGACGAGTTCATGGCCGCCTGCGCCGAGGTGTACCCGGATATGCTGGTGCAGTTCGAGGACTTTGAGAGCGAAAAGGCCTTCAAGTACCTCGAGCAGTACCGCAATCAGTATCGGTGCTTCAACGACGACATCCAGGGCACTGGCGCCGTCGTGCTGGCAGGGTGAGTGATCCTCGTGGTATGCGTCACGTGATACATATTCTGACCAGGACATAGGTACATTGGTGCTGTGGCGCTGTCGGGCGTGCCCATTGAGGAGCAGCGGCTGGTGTTTATGGGTGCGGGATCGGCGGGTGTGGGCGTGGCCAAGCAGCTGGTCGAGTACTACACGCGTCGCGGGCTGTCGGAGCAGGCGGCGCGCGAGAAGTTCTGGCTGGTGGACACCAAGGGCCTTGTGACGAAGGATCGCGGCGACAAGCTGGCGGAGCACAAGAAGTACTTTGCGCGGACGGACAACAAGGGCCACCAGTTCCGCACGCTGGAGGAGGTGATCGAGTACGTCAAGCCGTCGGCGCTGGTGGGCCTGACGGCGACGCACGGCGTGTTCACGGAGTCGGTGATTCGGGCGCTCAAGGCGTCGGTGGACTCGGGCGGCATGGGACGGCGGCCGATCCTGTTCCCGCTCAGCAACCCGCTGACCAAGGCGGAGTGCACGTTTGAGCAGGCGGTCGACTGGTCGGAGGGCACGGTCATTTTCGCGTCGGGCTCGCCGTTTGCGCCATACACGACCAAGGTTGCCAGCGACGGCACCAACGGGACCAACGGGACCAACGGGACCAATGGGACGGACAGCGGCACGGTGACGTACTACCCGAACCAGGGCAACAACGTGTACGTGTTCCCGGGCCTGGGGCTGGGCGCGATCCTGGCCAAGGCGACACGGGTGACGGACGACATGGTGTACACGTCGGCGGAGGCGCTGGCGACCAGCCTCAACGCGGATGAGGTGGAGCAGGGCCTGATCTACCCGCGCATGGAGCGTGTGCGCGAAGCCAGCCTGGTGGTGGCGCGCGAGGTGATGAAGGCGGCCCGGCGCGACGGGGTCAGCTCGCTGTCCCAGGACCAGTGGGCGGAGTGGGAGGAGTGGGGCGACATTGCGCTGGACCAGTACATCAAGACGCAGGTCTACGACCCGCGGGCGTGATGGATTGGCGGCGGCTTTGCTTCGGGTGGTTTGGGGATTTGAGTGATTTGCATTTTTTGAGTCTGTTTCTACCATTTCCGGCCTGTTATTGGCCGGCAGCTTTAGGCAACAAAATGATTCCCATTTAGATCTGTGACAGGAGGATACGAATTTACAGGAGAAATAAGAAATCAGAAATCAGAAATCAGAAATCAGAAATCAGATATATGAAAACTGTGCACGTATACACATAAACTACCACTTGGCGTCCATCATGGTGCGCTTGCCGGCGGCATAATCGGCGGCGTTCTGGGTGCCGAGCGTGCGGGACTTGAAGAACCAAGCCATAAGGCTGAAGACGCGGAGAGGACCCATCTGGCCCGTGCCGGCGCCGGGCCCAAGGGCGAGGACGAAGAGAACGGTCTGGCTGGGCTTGTAGGTGCGCAGGGGCAGGGTGGCGCCAGTGGCGTGGTTGTGGAGGCGGGTCTGCAGCTGGGGGGCGATGACGTGCAGCTGGTCGTCAATGTTCTTGAGGCCCTCGGGCTGGAGGTTGGCGACGTCGCCGACGACGAAGAGGTCGTCGTAGCCTTGGGCCTGGAGGGTGGTGCGGGTGCGGATGCGGCGGCGGCCGGTGGAGGAGTCGTCAATGAGGCTGGGGGGGAGGAAGGCGGAGTTGGCCGAGGTGCCGAGGGCGGGGAGGTAGACGTCGGCGACGAGGGTGGTGGTTTTTGCGGTAGGGGAGGAGGTGGAAGGAGCCAGGGTCAGCTCCGTCTGGCCGTCGGCGAGGGGCCGCGTCGAGATGACGCGGGTGCTGTAGAGGGAGCGGACGCCGAGGCGGTCGAGGCCGGCGGCGGCGGCGCGGCGGACGCTGTCCTTGGCGCCGTAGCCGGCGAGGGGGAGGGTGTCGGAGACGACAAAGACAATGTCCTTTTTGTCCTTTTTGTCCTTTTTCTGGTCGGCGCCGCTGCCGTAGACGTGGCCGAGCTCGGCGACGGTCTCGACGCCGGTCTCGCCGCCGCCGGCCACGACGATGCAGCGGGCGGCGGGGATGCGGGCGCGCAGGTCGGCGAGCGCGGCGCGGGTCTCGGCGGTGCCGCCGGAGGCGAGTGTCTTAAAGGGCACGGGGTCCCGCATGTCGGCGCCGGTGGCGATGACGGCGGTGTCGTAGGGGAGGGAGCGAGAGCTGCCGGTATTCAAAAGCACCTCGATCGTGCGAGCATCCGGGTCCAGACGGGTGGCGCGGCCGAGCACGTGCTCAAACGAGGCCGCGCGCGTGGTGCTGCCCGAGGCGGCGGCCGAGGCGGCAAAGGCCGGTGCCAGATCGAAAAAGAGCTTGTCGTCGGCGAAGCCGGGACCGTCAGAGCCGTCGGCGCCCTTGGTGGGCAGGATGCCGCGCACCGAGGCCGGGTTCCAGTAAAAGGCGTCGTTGGGGCTGACGAGCACGACGCGCAGGTCGACGGACGCGGGCGTGTGCTTGAGCAGGTGGTGGACCAGCGGGACGCCCGCGAAGCCGGCGCCCAGGACGACAATGGTGTGCGGCTCCGAGGACGGGGGCGTCTTGGTGGCCATGGTGGCGGGCCGGGACGACGGACGGAGACGCAAGAGCAACGGGGTGGCAAGGACGAGCAGGCTGGGGACGAGCAGGTAGGCCGGGATAGTGTCGATGGAGAACATGATGGGAGAGGGCTGGGAACTGGGAACGGTCGAAGGGGTGGCTACGAGTAGATATAGCAGAGGGGGATCGTAGGGCTCGGACAGGGTTACCGTTCGGTTACCGTTTGGGTTTGGATTGGGTCAGGATTAGGATTAGGTTTAGGGTCACGGTCAGGGTCAGGGTAGGAGACGACCAGGGGTAGATGTGTTTGATTTATAAAGTCAAGGAAATTACTCGGGAAGCGTCACGATGCTTATAAAGGCACGGTTCCGGACGAGACACGGCTTAAAAATCTCGTGCGCGGGAGGTGAAAAAGATGGGCTACGTCGTATGGCGATGTTCTTTGAGCGATCATCACAAAGTGGGACCCGCGCGGGCTCCCGAAGAGGTTAGCTCGTATCTCTTTCCAGCGCCCGCGCGGGAGTTGTGGAGCAAATGGGGGCGAGAGCTGAATTTCGCGACATGGATCTCAGCTACGGCGATTCGTCGGCCAGACACCTTTGAAAGCCCCTGTCGTTGTACGACGTACTCCGTATTCACGAATGTCCTTGTTCACTTCCACAGTCGAGCGAGCGAGCCCAGAAAAGACGGGCGGCCGGGCGCGGTGCCCTGCACGTGACTGTTGGGCGCCGTCGTCGTGGTGTCTCGACCGCTCTCGCTCAGGCTGGCATGGCCAGTGTCCTCTGCCGCGGGTGGCGGCGACGAAGACGGCGGCGGCTGCGGCGGCTGCGACGCCGGGCGGTCGCTCTTGTCGGGATCCTCGTTCTCCTTGTTGCCGTCATCGTCCTCGTAGCCGCCCTTTGTGGTCCCGGCCTTGCCGTCCTTCTTTTCGGGCCGGCTCGCGAGCGCCAGGAGATGCTCCAGCGGCTCGAGCGACAGCGGCCACGAAGCGGGAGGGTAAGCCAGTGCGTCCGTCATGATTAAGATGTTTGAAGAAGAATGAGAAGCGTAGAGACAGCGTCACGGCGACGCGCAAAACGACGAGACGACGAGACGACGCATTTTAGTACAACAGCGTGGCCCCGCGGACCAGAGAGGCCTGTGTCCAGGGCCAATCCGGAGGCCTTTTGCGGCATTGTGCTGGCATGGCGATTCACTCTCGACAGAGGGCACACAAGCTGCTATTGTGAGGGCTGGCAGCATCCCCCCCCCCAAGTGGATGTGGTCCGTGCACGAAGATGCGCTAGTGATTTTTCTCTCATGATTTTGAACGAGTAGTTTTGCTGGCCTGACGAGGGCGGGAGAACACACAACGGCCAAGGACGGGGGACGACGACAGCCACCCACGATGAGCCAAGCCACCCCCGACGCGACGCCTGCGGACGAGGTGTCTGCGGTGCCCGAGACGGGCGAGATGATGCCGGAATACCACGGCACGCCGGCGTGGATCCACGGCGCGAGCGTGGCGGCGGCGGTGTTGGGGCCGCTGGGCCTGATGTTGCCGCCGCGGCAGTTGGGCATGCGCAACCTGCTGCTGGCGGGCGGGACGTTTTTTGCCACGTCACAGCTGACGTACGACTACACGGGCCAGTCGCTGTTCCAGCGGTTCCAGCTGCGGGCCGGCCAGGTGACGAACTCGGACCTGCCCGAGGCGGCGGTGCAGCGACAGGCGGCGATGCGGGCGGAGCGGGAGCGGCGACGACAGGCGGCGGCAGCGGCGGCAGCGGCGGCAGCAGCGGGGGCCGATGGACAGCCGACACAGGGGGCGCTGCACAAGCTGTGGATGGGCAACGAGAAGGAGGACTGGACGCGGGAGCGGGCCCAACACGAGAAGGAGGTGCTGGACGCGGGCGGCGGCTACTGGGAGCTGATCATGGAGCAGATCGGCGACGTGTGGACGGATTTGCGCAAGAAGGGGGGGGCCAAGGGGGAGGAGGCCAAGACGGAGGACGAGACGACAAGACCGGAAAAGAAGTGAGAGAGGCAGGGGCACGGAAGAGGACACGAATGTCTGGCAACAAAGACACAAAAAAGGCACAAAAGGCACAAAAATCACAAGAACAAAACGCACAGAGCGCCAAGAAGGCCGGAAACAGAACGGCAGAGGAACCGGCCGCCTCTGGCGGAAATCACGTTTTTCACGACCCCATAACACTGTATTACAATCACTCCCCAATAGGACTCATCTTTTGCACCTTCCATCGGGCTGCATCCTGCGAGCGACGCATCCTGTGAGGCTGGGCGCTTGGCAAAGGTGGGTGTGGTGAATCACTTACGTAGGCCTTGCGGCGGGGGATGTGGCTGGTGCCGCGCCAGCTGACTGCTGCGCCCTGCCTGTACACTCGTACCTGACGGGTGGCGGGCTGGCCAGCGATTTGCCGGCTGGGGCGTGCTGCGATTGGACGCGGCCCGCGAGTACGAATACTGGCGGCCAGCAGTGGGGCGGCTAGTGTGTCAGGCAATGCAGGATGGCTCCTTCGAAGCGCACTGCCACAAGTAAAGTACGAGGAAGGAGCTTCTCTTCGCGTGTGCCACCTTCCCCCCCCCCCTATTATAGTGGCGCCTGGGCCTTTAGTTTTCCGCCCTTTTGGTTTTCTTCAGTTTCTTCTGCCATTTGTTGGGGGTTGACCATCTCGCACGAGCATACCACTGGATATCATTGGGTGTTTTTTTTCTGGAGTGTTTCTCTTTTTTTTTTTTTCATCCATAAGGCCAGCGCAGCGACAGTGCATTTGACGACGGACCTGGATTTGGAGAAGAGGCGGACGAGACAGACGAACGTACCTGAACGCAGACAGACGAGTCAGACGAGCCAGCCACAGACAGACGAGTCAGACGAGCCAGCCACAGACAGACAGCCGCAGAGAGGGAGCCGCACCCAACATGGCCCACGCACGCTCCGACGAGAGCCTGTCCGGGGCGCTACCGGCACCGCCGTACCAGACGACCAGCGCCTACCACAGCCAGTGGCATCCGGGCGACGACAGCTATTCGGGGACGACGGTGGGCGGCTCGTTGACGCCGGGCGGCACGCTGACGCCTCGGGGGACGAGCCGGACGCAGCAGTCGCCGTTCGAGACGGTGTTTGACGACCACATGTACCCGGCGGGGACGTACCAGCAGGGGCCGGCCAAGGGCACGCAGGTGGACACGGGGTACTACGGGGCGGGCGGCGAGCGGTACGCGTCGTCGGACGAGAACATGGCGCGGGTGGAGGACGGGATCCCGATGCGCGACCGGGGGGCGGCGGGGGGCGGCAGCGGCATCGGCATCGAGATGACGGACCACGTGTACGACGCGCCGCAAAACGGCGGCGGCGGCGGCGGGCGAAACGACAAGTCGCAGCGGGGCCCGTTGCGGTTCGGCGAGCTGGGCATGTACGGGGCGTCGCGGCGGCGGGTGCCGTGGGTGGTGTACTTTTTCACGGTGGTGCAGATTGCCGTGTTCATTGCCGAGGTGGTGCGCAACGGGATCCTGACGGGGTCGCCGATCGAGATCCACCCGTCGTTCAACCCGATGATCGGGCCGTCGCCGTACGTGCTGATCAACATGGGGTCGCGGTACATTCCGTGCATGCACAACGTCAAGGGCGTGCAGTCGTCGACGGTGGAGATTACGTGGCCGTGTCCGAACGCGACGACGTCGGACACGCACTGCACGCTGTCGGAGCTGTGCGGCTTTGGCGGCGTGGCCGAGCCGGCCTACGACGGCAACGCGAGCCAGACGCCGGAGCCGAACCAGTGGTTCCGCTTCATCATCCCCATGTTCATGCACGCCGGCCTCATCCACATTGGCTTCAACCTGCTGCTGCAGCTGACCATGGGCCGCGACATGGAGCGGGCGATCGGGCCGGTGCGCTTCTTTGTCGTGTACGTGTCGGCGGGCATCTTTGGCTTCGTGCTGGGCGGCAACTACGCGGCCACGGGCATCAGCTCGACGGGCGCGTCGGGCTCGCTGTTTGGCGTCATGGCGCTGACGCTGCTGGACCTGCTGTATTCGTGGCGCGACCGCCGCAACCCGGGCCGCGAGCTGCTCTTTCTGCTGCTGGACGCGGCCATTTCCTTTGTGCTCGGCCTGCTGCCGGGTCTCGACAACTTTTCCCACATTGGCGGCTTCTTCATCGGGCTGACGCTGGGCATCTCGGTGCTGCACTCGCCCAACGCGCTGCGTCGCCGCATCGGCGAGGAGGACGCCGAGTACGCCGCCGTCAGCGAGACGCACGCCACCGCCTCGTCGGCCGCGCTGCTGCGCAAGCCGGCCGCCTTTTTCAAGGGCCGCCGGCCGCTGTGGTGGGGCTGGTGGCTGCTGCGTGCCGGCGCCATTGTCATTACCATTGTCTTTTTTGTCCTGCTGCTCAAGAACTTTTACGTCTACCACCGCACGTGTGGGTGGTGCAAGTATCTGAGTTGTCTGGTGGGTTTTTTTTTTTCTTTTCTTTCTTTCTTTCTTTCTTTTTCTTTCTTTTTCTTTCTTTTTCCCTCTTCTCTCGCTAACTTTCCCAGCCCGTCAACAATTGGTGCGATATTGGCACCCTGACGCTGAGCAACACGACGAAGCGCGACCTCGGCCTGCTCACCAGCGAGGCCCTGGTATTCTGAGGGCATTCCGGGTTTGGGCGCTGGAGCGATGGGTTTGTTTGCACAGCGAGGCGTTGGCGGGTTAGTGCAGCGGTTCTTCTCCGTCCTTCTCCGTCGTGCCTGCCGCCCGTGGGCCGGTCACCTGACGCGAGCTTGACGCGACTTGCAAGGATCGCAAAAAGGGAACAAGGAAAAAAAGTAAAAACGTGAAAATCAGTTGTCCTGACCAACGCCAGCCCCAAGTGAAGATGTCTATTTTGTGCCGCCCCTGATTACATGTACACCAGTCCCGTTTCGTGTCCGTTTCGTTTCCGTTTCGTCGCGCCGCCGTTTTCTGCTTTGGGCTTACGCCGACTTTGACTTTGCCGAGTTTGCCTCGGCCTCGTCGCCTGCCTCGCCTGCCTCGCCTGCCTCGGGCGCGTCAAACACGTCGTCCCACACGAGCGGCTCGTCGGTGCCGTAGACGTGCACGGGCTGGCGGCGGGCGCGGCGGTCCTCGGCACGCCGGGCATTGCGGCCCTTTGCGCTCAGGGCGTACAGCCGGGCCATGAAGTCGCGGTCAAACTCGGAGCCGGCCAGGCGTTTGCTGAGGAGCTGGGCGCGGCGCTTCTTGAGCATCTCGTAGAGGCCGCGCGTGCGCGTGGCCGTGCCCATGTCCTCAATGGCGTACTCGACGGTCCACGAGTCGCGGCGGATGAGCCGCTCGGGGCGCTCGACGTAGCGGCCGTTGACCTTGTTGCGGATCGTGACGATCATGCCAAAGACGTCCTCGTCGGGTTTGGGCGTGGCGGTCGTCTCGGTCGTCTCGGTCGTCTCGGTCGTCTCGGTCGTTTCGGCGGCCGCCGCCGTCTCGGCCGCCTTTTTGCTCGTCGTCTTCTTGGACCGCGTCAGCAGCTCCGACAGGATCCGCTCGAACCGCTTGTTCTTGTAGCCCTCGGTCGTCTCGGCAATCACGTCGTCGTCCTCGTCCGCCGGCGACTCTTGCGGCTGCTGCGGCTCGGCCACCGGCGCGGCGTCCTCGGCCCGGTGGGCCGCCTCGACCTGGCCGGCCAGCTTGATGATGAGGTCCTTGAGCGAGATGGTGTCGGAGGCGCGCTTGGCGGCGGCCACCTCGCTCTCGTCCTCGACCTCTTCGGCGACCTCCTCGGCCTCGTCAATGGTGACCTCGTCGGACTGGTCGGGCTGGTCGGGCTGGTCGGTCTTGACCTGCTCCATCGGCTCGGTTTGCTCGACCGGCTCGACCTGCTCGACCTGTTTGGTCTGCTCACCCTCTCCCTCCACCTCCACCCCCCCCTCCACCTCCACCCCCCCCTTCAAAATGCTCTCGGCCACCGTCTCAGTGTCCGGCCGGATGACGGCGGCCAGCAGCCCGTCGACATAGCCGCGGATCTCGTCGTCGGAGCGGCCCTGCAGCAGGCCGCTCTGCTCGAGCGCGTCCTCAATGGTGTCGCGCACCGAGGCCAGCCCGAGGGCCTCGTTCTCCATGGTCTCCTCGACCTTTTGGCGCATCGACTCCCACACGCCGCGGCTCTGGCTGTCGACGTCGCCCTCGGCCGCGTCGTCGTCGGGCTCGTCGTCGTCGTCCTCCTCGACCTCGTCGTCGCGCTCCTCGCGTCTGGGCGCGCCTCGGGGGGCGGATGCGGTCGCCGCGGCGGGTGGTGCGCCCGGGGTCTGGGTCGCCTCGGCCGCCTCGGCCGCCTCGGCCGCCTCGGCCGCCTCGCCGAGACCGAGGATGCGCCGCTCAAAGGCGTCGACCGACGCCTTGTTGGCCATCTGCACCTCCTCAATCTCCTCGGGCGTGACGGGCTTGGCAAAGACGTACATGAACGGCGCCGCCTCGGACGGGCGCGTCTCAATGTGCAGCCGCAGCGAGCGGCCCGGGAAGCGGGCGGTGGCGCGGTCGAGCACGTCGTTGAGCATGCGCAGGCTGAGCAGAAACTCGCGGTCGCCGAGGGTGCGGTCGTCGGTGCCGTGCAGGGCCTGGTCCATCTCGTTGAGGCTAATGTACTGGAAGCCAAAGATGCGCTGGGTGTTGTGGAAGGCGACGTAGATGCCGTCCATGCGGCCCATGCGGACCTGCAGCGAGTACTTGAGAAAGGCGGAGCGGATCATGTCAAAGTACTCGCGCTCAAACGACTCCCACTGGCCGAAGCGCTGGCGGATCTCGTAGCCGAGGCCCTGCTGGAAGTCCTGGGCGTCCATGCGGATGGACACGACGGCGCGCGTCTTGAGGTCGAACATGCCGGAGCCGGGCAGCCGGCCGTCGTGCGCGTCGAGCTGCGAGCGCATCAGAAAGTCGCCAAAGGTCGAGTAGTGAAAGGCCTCGGGGTCGTTGCGCTGCGCGTCGGTGAGCTGGTGCGACTTGCTGACGCGGTACTTTTCAAAGTCGTCCTTGCTCAGCGTCAGCAGCTTCTCCATGGACTTGCCCAGCATGCTGAGCACGTTGGCCGTGTCAAACTCCTTGTCGGCGTCGATGGCGTACGTGCCGTCGCGGCAGTGCAGAAACGTCGCCGCCGGCGCCTTGGTGATGCGCGTAAAGTTGTGCGACTCCGGCGAAAAGGCACGTGACATGTGCTCCGCGCTGATCGGCCGCCAGCCCGAGAGCAGAAAGTGAAAGTGCGACAGCATCGTCGTCATGCTGGACGTCGACCCGGCGTACTTGCTGCGCAGCCGCGCCGCCATGCCGATGAGCGTCAGGTCCTTGGACGACGTGACGTACTGCTTGAGCGCGTTAAAGTCAAACTCGCGCAGCGGCATGATCGTCGAGAGGTACGGGTCAAAGTTGAACACCTTGCTGCGCGGGTCCTGCAGGTGGTACACGCCCGGGTTGAAGAGCGCCCGGTCCAGCCCGTAGTGCAGCTTGGGCACCGCCCGCACCTCCTCGTCCACCGCCGTCAGGGCCAGGCCGCGCGAGTTGATCTGCTTGACCCGGTACGGCGACTTGGCCGCCGCCAGCTTGCCAAACGGCTTGGCCGTGCCGCGCCCAAACGCGGGGTTGGGCTTTGCATTCGAGTTTGCGTTTCCCTTGGCCTCCGCCTCGTCCGTCTCGCCGTCCGCAACCGCCAGCGTCCGCGCCAGCGCCCGTGCCCGCACTCCCGGCGCCGACGCCGGGGCTGCCAGTGCCTTTTCCTTCTTCTTCGTCGCCCGCGCCGTCTTGGCCGCCTTGGCCTCCTCGTCGCCGCCACCGCCGCCTGTCCGTCCTGGCTTGCTCGCCACCGCCTGTGTGCTGAGCACGGCCTTGAGCAGTCCCAGCGCACTCGACAGCATCTTGACCTGCTCCCGCCCCTCCTTGTCGCTCTCTGGGCTCGCTGCCGCTGCCGCTGCCGCTGCCGTCTTTTTGGACGTTTTCCCGCTGCCGCTGCCGCTCTTGTCGCCGCCGCTCAGAGTGCTGTTCCCGCTCTTGTCGGTCTTGTCTGTCAGAGCACTACTGCCGCCGCCACCGCCCCCTTGCTGGCCCTGCGCCACCAGCTGGCCCTGTGCCATCTCCAGCTTCTTCAGCACGTCCAGCGTCTCGCGCCACAGCTTGAGCTGCGTCGTGTGGCCCGTCGCCGCCGGCCCCGCCGCCGGCTTGGGTCGGCCTCGCTTGGCCGCCGGCGACCGTGCGCGTTTCGAAGACGCTGTCTTTGATCCGCCCGCTTTTGCCATCGTGTCCTTCTCCGCACCCGCCTTGGCGTCTCCGTCCGCCGTCGCTTCTGCCGCCGCCGCCGCCGCCTTGGCCGTTCGGTAGTGTCGCTGGCTCGCCGCCGTCGCCGTCGCCGCCGTGGCACTGTGCGCGTTCCATGCTAACAGACATGATTTGCACAGTTGTGATGACCGCACCAGGCCGGCCCGCGGGCTTCTGCTAAAGTGGCTCATCGCCGGGGGTCGTTCGAGCCGGGGGGGTGCTCGCGGCCACTGCGGTGCGCTGGTCGCTGCTTGTCGTCGTGAGAGCTGGCTTGGTGGGCTCCAATCGACTAAATTTTTTCACGTCTCATCGTTTTTTATGGAGTAGCTGATTAAATCTTTTTTTTTTCGAGATTTTTTCGAGATTTTCGCGAGCCCGCGTCGCGCTAACCTCCAGGTCACGTGCGCACTTTTTCGTTCGCATCGCTCGCATCGTTCGCATCGTTCGCATCGTTCGCCTTGTCTGTCCCGCCCACCTGCGTGCTCTCCCACGAGCTGTTGGCGTGCTGCAGCCCCGACTGCCGCGACAGCTGCGCCTGCGCCGTCTGGCCCTGCACCTCGTACGTGTCGGCCAGCATGCCGTCGGCCACGCTCATCCACAGCAGGTTGCCGCTCTTCTTGGCCTGCGTCGAGCCGGCCTTGGCACTCTTGAGCGCCTGGTCGCCGACCACGTTCTCAAACAGCCGGTGGCGCATCGTGTTGAGCGCAATGTTGAGGCACTGGGCGTTGCCGCTGGCCGTCGACCCGTTGAGGCCCTGCTGGATGTGCATCTTGATGTCGTGCATCGACAGCGGCGGCGACGTGTTGATGGCCGCCATCACCAGACTGTAGGCCGTGCGGATCTCGGGGTTCGCGTGGCCCGCGCACAGCGGCTGCAGCTGCTCCACCAGCCCGTTGGTCTTGGGCTCGTTGCGCAGCCGGTCCAGCTGCATGATCAGCAGCCGGTTCATCGCCGCCAGCAGCGCCACTTCTTGCTGCACGTGACCTTGGTTGCACCACCGCTTCGACCCCACGGCTGCCGCCTTGGCGTCCACGCCCGCCGCCGGCGCCAGCGCCAGCCGCTCGTCCTCAAACGTCGCCATGGCCTGCTGTAGCGCGCCCGTGCCCTGCTGTAGCACGCCCTGTAAATACAGCGCCAGCACCTCGAGCGGGCCGTCGTCGGCCTCCTGCACCGTCCGCTCCAGCGCCACCGTGCACTCCTGCACCCGGCCCCAGTCGCAATGCGTCGCCGCATTTAGGCCTGTCAGCACCAGAATGTACGCCGCAATTGTGGCCCGCCAGCGCGCCGCGCCTGCCGCCTCGTGCAAAAAGACTGGTGTCGCCGGCGGCGCCTGGGCACCTGTGCGTGTTAGCAGCGATTTTTGGGTCTTCAGTAGTCGATTTTCGCAACGCCTCCACGTACTCTGTGACACCATTTTCAGCGCCTCGGCCCAATAGTCCCGGCTGCGACGGTCGTTGGTCTGCTGCTTGGATGCCAAGGTCAGGCCGCTCAACGTGAACCTGTCGGTCGTCTGTCAGCAAGAGTGCCACACATCCAGCCAGAGAAATACAGACCCCAGAATAAACGCCTGCACCTTGCTGAAGCTGGCCAGCACGAGATAGTCGCACTGGTCGCCCGGCCGCAGGACGTCGTCCGTGTCGCTGCTGATGGTGGCCGCCGGCCCGGCGCCGTCGCGGCGCAGGGGCAGCAGCAGGTCGGATGCGTCGGCGGCCCACAGCGGCGAGTCCTTGAGCTCCTCCAGCCGCGTCTGCATCGTGATCATCTTGTCGGTCAGCACCTTTTCCTTGTGGTAGAAGCTGCACGAGAGGTCGAGCAGGTGCCACAGCACGTCGAGCTGCGGGATGTGCACCGACTCGTCCAGCTGGTACTTTGACGCCGCCGCGATGCACGCGTGCACCTTCTCGACCACGTCGCCGTTGGTCGTGCGGAAGAGCGCGAGCGCCTGCAGCAGCGACGACAGCACGTACACGGCCCGGTCGCCGCGCTGCTCGGCCAGCGTCGCGATCGCGTGCAGGTTCTCCAGCGCGTGGCTGTCGGCCGGCGTGCCGGTCTGGAAGTAGAACAAGGCCTTGAGGAACCGGAAGGCGTACGTCCAGCACGTGTGGCCGCGTCTGGAGGTCAGCGGGGGGTCGAGACAAAAAAAAAAAAGGAAAGACACGTACCCAGAACAGTCCTCAATGTGCCCCTGCAGGGCAATGAGCGCGGCCTTTGGCTTTCGCCGGAACAGGACCTTCATAAAGAGAAACTGCACGTACGGCCGCAGATCGGCCAGACGGTACTTTTCGCACGTCGCCACCGCCAGCTGCAGCGTCGTCTCGGCCTGCATCAGATTCTCCGTCTCCTCGCTGAGGAGCGACGCGTAGCGGATGCGGATCTTGACCTCGACGCGCGGCGAGAAGCGACCGCTGCGCAGGGCCGCATCCAGACAGCCGAGTCCGGTGGCCAGGAGCCGGTAGTATTGGCGCAGATGGCCCTCGTCGCGCGACCGGGCCAGCGCCGGGGCTGCGCTCTGCGCCCGGGCCAGGCAGTCGTCGGCCACGCAGATGAGCAGAGCGGCGGCTTCGGCCGGGCTGCGTCGCGGGGCGGCCTGGGGCGAGGCGGACACGCTGCTGATGCTCGGCTTCCGCGGCGTCGGCAGCGGCTTCTGGATACCGCCCTTGGCGGTCACGCGGGGACTCGCTTTCGGCAGAGGGCTGGCGAGCGTCGTTGGCGTCACGGGCGGCGGCTGTGGCCGTGAAAACGGCGTCATGGACGGGGACGACATGGGCGACTGGGCCTGTTGGAAGATGGGCGTGGTAGGGACTTGCATGTGTAGGTGTTGGGAGGGATGCTGGGGTTGGTGATGTTGCTGGTATTGGGGGGGGGGCTGTTGATGGTGTTGCTGTTGACGGAGATGCTGTTGATGTTGCTGTTGATGTTGCTGTTGATGTTGCTGTTGATGTTGCTGTTGATGTTGCTGGTGCTGGTGCTGTTGCGGTTGCGGTTGCTGTTGCGGTTGCGGTTGCTGTTGATGTTGATGTTGCTGTTGCTGTTGCTGTTGCTGTTGCTGTTGCTGTTGACGTTGCTGCTGCTGCTGCTGCTGCTGCTGATGTTGCTGCTGATGCTGCTGATGCTGCTGATGTTGTTGTTGTGATTGCTGCTGCTGCGGCTGCTGCTGCCGGTGCAAGTATTGTGGCGGCTGGACATGCATGGTCGGAGACGGGCTCGAGTACATGCTGGGAGGCTTCGCCGGCAGGATGACTTGCGGCTGGGGGAGTCGTTGCTGGGGAAGCTGCGACATGTACTGCATGGGCGACGGCAGCTGAGTCGCCACGGGGCTCGAAGTTGTCGCGGACAGGCTGCCCGAGGAAGGTACGCCATTGTGCTGGAAGGGGTAAGAGCCATTGGGTTGGGCGCGCTGTGCGGGGTACGGCATATAGTGTTGTTGTGGTGGCGTCTGCTGCTGGTAGCGGGGGGCGCCGGGCGGCTGCAGGTTCTGGAGCAGGGGGGACTGTTGGTGTGGGTGTTGCGGGTGCTGAAGATGTTGAGGATGTTGTAGATGTTGAGGTTGTTGAGGTTGTTGAGAGAGACGTCGTCGCGGCTGGTGTTGTGGCTGAGCAAGGCCGAGGGGCTGCTGCAGGTGAGGCTGGATCGGCGAGTGCTGCAGCGGGTAGGCCGGCAGCGCGGCCGCGGCGTACGGCGCATAGGCCACGGAGGCGTGTGTCGAATGGGGAATGGCCGACAGGGGCGGTGGCTGGGACGTGAGAGGCAGCTGCTGGGCGTAGAACTGCGGCGATGGCAGCGGCCCGGCCTGGTGGTACTGGCCGTTGACGGCGGGCGCCATGTGCGCCATGCCGAGACCGTAGGCCGGGGGGCCGGACCCGGGGCCGGGGCCGGCACCAGCTCCGGACATGGTCGGTTGGCCGCCGAGGAAGAGATGCTGCCTCGGGGGCAGAGAGCCGCTCATGGTCGCATTCAGACGGCGAGACGGAGGGGGAAAAGGGGCGTCTCGGGCGCGGGACGACGGCGCGACGGGCGCGATGGGTGGCGATGGACAATCGGGGAATCCGGCCGTGTTTCCCAGGCGCGTGTTGTGTGTGGGGGGAGGAGATGTGGTTTTGTTTAGTGTGGCGGAGGCTAGGTTGTTGTGGCGTGTGCTGTGGCGGTGTGCAGCACAGTGTGCGTATGTTGGTTGATGACTGGTGCACGGTAGCGTGGCGTGGCGTGTGGAGTCAATGTACGGCCACTAACAGAACTACGAGTAATATTGCTGTGCCTCGGCATCGATTGTGTTAGCTACATGGAACCAAAAACCAAAAGATACATACTACAAGGCCACTCGTTGTCCGACTCCTGGCTCCCCCGCAGATCTCCTACCCCCCCCCCAAAAATAAATCATGGAGTGGCTCGGGCGCGCCCACCTGGACTTTACGCACGCGGCGGCGCCGCTGCCGCTCAAAACGACGGCCGGCGGCTCGACCGACCTGGCACAGCTCTGCCGCGACAGCACGCCGCCGTGCCAGCTGAACCCGCTGCTGTTCAACGGCCACCTGCAGACGTGCTGGACGGCCGTGGCCCGGGCGGCGCCGGCCATCCACTACCGGCGCCACGTCTTTGCGTCGACGCACCCGACGTTTGCCGGGTCTTTTGCCGTGGACTTTGCCGTCGACCCCGAGGCCAAGCCGGAGACCCCCGAAATCGAGACCGCCGATACGGAAACCGACGCCGATGCCGCCCCGCTGCCGCCGCGCACCGCCTTCTACTCGGACCGCGCCTTTGCCGCCCTCCCCTCCGACGACCGCCGGCCCATGCTCGTCGTGCTGCACGGCCTCTCCGGCGGCGCCTACGAGTCGTATCTGCGCCACTGCATCGCCCCCCTGCTGGCCGACGGCCGCGACTGGGCCGTCGCCGTCGTCACGTCCCGCGGCTGCGCCCACACCTCGCTCACCAGCGGCTACCTCTTCAATGCCCGCGCCACCTGGGACGTCCGCCAGTTTGTGCACTGGGCCCGGGCTGCCTTTCCGAACCGGCCCCTCTTTGGTCTCGGCTTCTCGCTGGGCGCCAACATCCTCACCAACGTGAGGCCCCTTTTGTCTTTTGCCTTGGCTGCCCCCCACTGACCGAGCCAGTACGTCGGCGAGGAAGGCGTCGACTGCCTCCTGACTGCTGCCGTCGCCGTCGGCAACCCCTTTGACCTGCAGGTCTCCAACAAGGCCCTCCGCCGCACCTTTATCGGCCGCACCATTTACGAAACCGTCATGGCTGGTATGTCCATCCACCCTCCTCTTGCCTTGCCCCTCCCCATCCACCCTCCTCTTGCCTTGCCCCTCCCCGACCTCTCTCCTCTCCGCTGACCCCCCCAGATAACCTCAAGAGACTCATCGTCAAGCACAAAAAAGTCCTCGAGGAGCACACCGACCTCGACTTTGACCGCATCATGAAGGTCAAGTATCTCTACGAGTTTGACCGTGAGATCCAGTGCGCCACCTGGGGCTACCCGACCGAAGAGGCCTACTACCGCGACGCCTCCTCGTGCGACTCCATCCTCGCCATCCGCATTCCCTTTTTCGTCGTCCAGGCCAAGGACGATCCGGTCCGCTACCCTGCTTCCTCTGGCATTCTCGTCCCCCCCTGCTGACCCTCGCAGATCGCCTCCGAAGAAGCCGTGCCCTACGGCGAAATCAAGCTCAACCCCTACACCGTCCTCTGCATGTCCTCGCTCGGCGGCCACCTGTCCTGGTTCGAGCCGTCTGGCGGCCGCTGGCATGCCAAGCCCGTCTCCAACTTTCTCCACAAAATGGCCACCGAGATCGACCTAGACGCCCTGCCGCCACGCCCCCAGACCTTTGGCGAGAGGTCGAAAAAGAGCCTCGTCCACGGCACGCCATTCGCTCCCATGCGCCGTCGCATGCACATTGATCTTGCCTAGAAAACGCCAGCCCTCTGGCGTCGCCTGTCCATTCCACTGTAGAAACACAAAAAGAGCATATAGATGTACATAGAATGCATAGTAGGCTGGGTATCTACGACTTTTTTTTCCGCAACCGCCCAGCGAGCATCTGTCCATGCACTGTTCCTTGCATCGGGCCTCTGGGCAAGCCAAAACGCCGTCGTCGGTGCGCTCTCCCCCCCCCAGCCGCCCCTGCTTCGCGGCCCGACCGCGTGCCGTCATTCCGTTGCTCGGCGCGGCGCAGTTCGCCCGTCTGGCCGCGAGGGGTCCTGTATCTTCTTTTTTTTTCTTTCCTTCCGCTCGCCTCCTGCATCCATCACGCTCAGCCGTCTGCCTCGGTCTCGCGCGCAAACGACACCCGCTTCTTCGTCGGCTTGGCCGCCTTGGTGCCCGCCGACGTCAGCGCGTTCACGTTCACCCCGTCGCTCTCGCCGCCCTTGGTCGTCCGCTTGCGCTTCTTGCGCAGCGACGCCTTGGTGTCCTCCAGCCGGGAGCTGCGCTCCGCCTCCTTCTTCTCGGCCTCGGCCAGTCGTGCCGACCGGATCTCCTCCATCTGCCGTGCCTTCATGATCTTGGACTCAATCTGCCCGTCCTTTTCTGCCTGCACCATGGCCAGAATCGTCGTCATGCTCTCCTGCACGACGTCAGCACTCCGTTACGACGCCAAACACGGCCAAACTCGACGACTTACCCGATCGTCGACAAACACCTTGCCAATCTTCTTGCCCTTGGGCTTCTGCACGCCCACGGGCGTGATCGTGTTGAGCTTGGGAATGTCCAGATCCTTCTCCGAGAACGTCCGGGCCTTTCTCCGCTTCTTCAGCAGCTCCAGCATCCTCGTCCGCCCAGCGCTGACCTGGCCAACCGGCGGCTTTCCTGACGGCTTCTTCGACTTGACCACCACATCCGGCCGTGACGACTTGGCCGCCTTGCTGCCCTTGATGCCAGACCGGTTGGCCGCATGCTTGTTTTTTACTGTCCGTGTCGGTGCCATGTTGTGTGTGTTGTGCGTAAGAACGAGGCTGTTGTTCGGAGAGGAACGAGTTGGCAGAAAAGAAAAAAAAAAGTTCAAGAGGAGACCACCAAAAAATAAAGCGGGTCTGACACGCTGCTCATGTGATTGGCCAACGAGACATTTCAATGCCAGAAAAAAGGCTTATCGCCTTATCGCTAATGACTGGGGTCGCCTCCACGTCTAGTTCCATCTTTTTTCATGACGCATACTCAACACGCTTTTTTGCTACCACCTGGCATTGGGCTCGCAGACGCTTCCGGCCCCGCGACATGTCTCCCGCACCAACATCTGGCGCGCCGCGGTGGGCGGCGCTGGCGCGCGACACCAACGAGACGTCGATCCAGCTGGCCCTGAACCTCGACGGCGGCGCCTTTCCGGCCGACACAGATCCGCGGCTGCTCGAGCTGGTGCAGGGCCAGAACGGCGGCCATGCGGCGCAGGCCAGCAAGTCCCAGACCATTAGCATACACACCGGCATCGGCTTCCTCGACCACATGCTGCACGCCCTGTCCAAGCACGCCGGCTGGAGTCTGGCGATTGCCTGCAGGGGCGATTTGCACAGTGCGTTGTTCTTTTCTGTTCTCTTGTGTCATTCTGCTCCAAGTTCGTGGCTCACACCTCCAGTCGACGACCACCACACCGCCGAGGACGTCTGCCTCGCGCTCGGCTACACCTTTCACGCCGCCCTCGGCTCGGCCCTCGGCATTGCACGCTACGGGTCGGCCTATGCGCCGCTGGACGAGGCCCTCTCGCGCGCCGTCGTCGACATCTCGAACCGGCCCTTTGCCGTCGTCGAGCTGGGACTGAAGCGCGAGAAGATTGGCGACCTCAGCTGCGAGATGATCCCGCACTGCCTCGAGAGCTTCGCCCAGGCCGCCCGCATCACGCTGCACGTCGACTGCATCCGCGGCTTCAACGACCACCACCGCGCCGAGAGCGCCTTCAAGGCTCTCGCCGTCGCCATGCGCCAGGCCATCAGCAAGGTCCCGGGCAAGGAGGGCGAGGTGCCGAGCACCAAGGGGACGCTGAGTGTGTAGCAAACCACTGAACAATAATAGCAAACATATTGTAAAGGTCCCCATACTTGGCGACCACTCTGACGATCAGGTGCATGGAGTATCAGTATCGCGGTTGCGAGATACTGTCGCGGCCAGATGAGGGGAGCACGCTGTAACTGCACAAGGCAGTCCTACTAACACAGGATCGACTTGGACTCAACTTTGCGTCCAATCCCCACACATCACCACCACTCAATGCGCAAGTAACAGGTACAGCATCACGCACGGTAAAGACATCCCAGACAAGACACCCACTGGGGGCGAACGCTGCAGTCATGGACCTGCCCAGTGTGGTACACAGTGTATAAATCAAGCTTACTGGTACTCGTACAGTGGAATCCCTCTGCATCGGTGCCCTATGCACACCGTTATATAGACACAGATGACCAGTACGACATGGAAATAAATATTATTGCGGCTATGCTTCGCTACTTTTCCTATCTGATCTAATGATTACGCAGCAGACAGTGGTTCTACATCTTTCGGCCTGTGCTTTACAGCAGAATATAAAAGCCCAAATGCAAGACGAATCTCGTCATTGGAAATTTCATTTTTCAAAGGTGCGCCTGGGCTGTCACCGCTCTACCTACTCGGCGAGTGTGCCTTGGTGTGTTCCCACAGCAAAGCCGCAGAGCCTCGGTTTCGGTGATTCATATACGTAGGTAAAATATAGAGGCAGGCATTCAGGGCTGGTTTTTCGTTCTCCTTGTATATGATCACTTTGTTCTGCAAGTAAGCAGTTCTGACGGAAGGCTGAAAGTGGATGACATGGCAAAAGATAGCTTGTGGAAACATGGAGAAGTCGGTTAGTAAACCGTTGCTGGTGGAGCTGTCCGTTGCTCGCTTTTGCATAGACGCTTTAGTTAGATCTCCGCCTCTGCCACATGAGGCTAGCCACCAGGCTGAATGAGAGGATAGAAGAAACAGGTCTTCTTAACTAAGATATATATCGTTACCACTGCTTAGGCAATAGTGGCTAGGTCGTACTATAACTTTTCCATCATTCTCTCTATATCCAATCTCTAGAATCACAGGCTAAACGACCCTACTTAAAGTAAGAGGAACCAGAATGCCTGTATTCTAACCCTAAGACCTGGGTTAAGCCTTTAAGGAGAGGAATCCAGCTGAATATAAGGCTACCGTTGCCCTTGTTAGTAACCAGAACCACAATGCACAAACTGTCCTAGTAGTTAAAAGACAGATGAGTCAGCTGGAGCATATAGGAACCACCACACTCAACATTATAAGCCGTATTACTGCTTCGAAATTCAGCCTTAAAGCTCTCTTAATTCATCTAGCTTCCGATCGAGCTACGTTCAGATTGAAAATCTTGTGCTTACATTGCCGCTATATCTCCTTGTCGTTCTAGCAACGAAAGCTCGACAAGGAAGATCTACCCAACATGGCTAATCTCCTCCTGGACCAGGCCGAGTAATTGCTGAGCCGAAGTCACTTTTTGTTGCCAGCAAGCCAGTATGATACTTCCAAGGGGTACATCTTGGACATCGGGAAATGAGCCCCGCATATACCTCTCCTCAACCTCATTGTCCTGCAAGTCCGCAAAAGGTGGATATCCCGTCATGATAAAATAGATCGTAGACCCCAGCGCGAAGAGGTCCTCGCTCGTGGCTGGCAGCTTTCCCGGTTTCCACTCGGGGTCCGGTTCCGCGTACCGTGTGCCTGGCGATACCATGGCCGGCTCACCGTCAATAGACGAGCCGCCAAAGTCACAAATTCGTAGATTCAGGCTAGCATCAACCAAAAAGTTGTCTGGGCCAATGTCGCAGTGGATGATGCCAGCATCGTGTAGCAACTGCACGGATTCAACGGCCTGCACTACCCAGAGCAACTTTTGCTCTGTGTCTCCACTAGCTCCGTTGGTAGTAGCTAGGTGACCGTTTATATTCTCATTCAACGTGCCGTTGGGCATATACTCGAGCGTCAGCGCGTGTTCGGTAGGGTCCCAGCGCTTCATCATCAAAAGCCGCGGATGTGTGCCTAGTCGCTCGTAGACACGCGCCTCGATAGCCAGTTCTTGTCGGCAATCAAGTTCGCGAGAGCGATTGCGGCCAAGCAGCGGTGTCTTGATGACATCGCCCGAGGGTAGCCGCTCCACGAGTGAGGTTGTGCCGCCAGCTAAGAACTCGCCCTATCCTTCAATGATATTGTCCACGACAACACCAATCCCTGTATTAGACATGTCTCTAGAAGACAAGACTTGTTAGCGAACCTTTTTTGGATTCGAATTTCTTCAACGTACCGCTGATTCCGGAGCAATTGTTGCAGATATGGCTATTCACGTCATAGTAGCTAACTAAATTGAAAGGGATCTGTAAATGGCCACGATTTGCCCAAACAGAGCGGCGTAAGGATAGTCCGACAGGGATGGCTAGTAAACAGCGGTGTACTGTAAGATACGTGCCGCAGTAACACAGTATTGGTCCAATGAGAGCATTATACGATACTATGGTTCAAAGTTGATATCAAATGGACCAAAATTGGTGATGCTGACTTATGCAAAGGTTGGCAGCGAGGGATATGCATGCGACCCTCCCTATTAAAAAAAAAATCAAACAAGCACTTCGGCCAGATAATTTGCCGCATCCTCATCCCCCCACTCGACGATCTTGCAATCGCCGCTCTCTTCCATCTTGCGTGCCACAAAGGAGTCCATCACCTTTTTCTGTGGCTCTGAAAGAAACTCAAGCCTGGATTGGTAGTCCTCGGTCTCGTTTGGCCCAAAATAGCTCTCGTCCAGGAACTTCCACCAGATCCAATCAAAGGTCCAGCTCTTCCTAGCCGCGTAGTGGAGCATCCACGTCCGCTTCTCCCAGCTCTCCCTCATACGTTGAGAGAGCGGCGGCTCCGTTTTCTCGCTGCCAGTCAGTGACATGTCCTTTACTTTTTCGGCTAGGTCAAGCTCTGCCATCTCTTTCTCCTCGGCTTCTAACACGCGCAGGAAAGTCCGGAACCGAGGCCCATAGGCTTTCATCCATTCGCGGTGTCCGCCAGTCCAATATTCTGGCTCTTGAAGTAGCAGCCACCAGGGCGGGTCAAAACTGCACTGTGCAGGGGCGGCGTATGCGAACTCCCAGTCAATAACGCCGACGACACGCAGATTCTTATCGACGAGAACGTTGGCCGGCCTAAAGTCCTCAGAGAAGAGTCTAAAGTCCCCATCAAATTTGGACGACTCTGGCACAAGGCGCCCTTTAATGGCAAGGTTCCGAAATAATTGGCGAGCCACATATTTATCGCGGGCGTCTTCCTCGTCTTCTACAACGTCATTGTGCTGGAAGACCAGCTGGGCCATGTTCAAATCGCCAAGAGCACGGTACCACTCGTCGGTGGAAGTGTAGGTCCGGGATGGTATGAGGCATGCTGGTGTGTTGGTGTGTACAACAACTTCGTTCATATTCGAGATCAAGGGGCGTCCCCCGACCGAAGTAGAGTCGCCCTCTTTCTCGACAAGTGAGCCAATTCGAGGGAACTTTAGGGTAGATAGCTGCAACAGGATGTTGGCCATCTGGCTATAGAGCAGCTCTAGTTTCTCTTCTGCAATGTCTGGGTCCAGGACGGGCCGCTCGTCGATCCCGCGTTTTGGATCAAGAAGGGCCCGAGACATGTTCTCGTGGTGGTTAATGTAGTCCATATGATGAACGGACCTAGGCCCGTGGGATTTTCGGCTGCGGTCCCGTAATGGTAGATGTGCGGGACAGGGATAGTGGTATGGGCAGCAACATAACGCATTGTGGCTACCTCGTAGGCAAGCGATCAATCTTGGGGATACATTCACGATTTGTGGTATAGGGAAGGGCGGTTGAGCTACGAAGGCGGATGGGACTACACCGCTGAACATCTCGCGTGCGGGATAAGGCGGACAACGCGCCTATGTTTCAGTGTACCTGGGTCCTAAATATAGCACATCAAGCCGCTCGCCTGCCGCAAGCGCCCGTAACCTGTCGCGAGCGGACCGCTAAATATAGTAGTGGAGGGAGCTAGCGAACGCAAGGCAAAATCTGCTGCTCCACCGCCCTCGTGCAGGCTAGCAAGAGCCACGTGACTAGACTACAAGGCCGAACCAAACCGGTCTCGTGCGGCATCACAACCCCGACGCAGCCCCGAACGCATCACGCGACTTTCGAGATCCAGCTCAGCACGATGCGCAGCCACGATGCCCTGCGCGACGCCGAGGCTTCGGAAGCGGCCTGGGAGGCCATGCGCGGCTCCGGCTACGGCATGGTCAAGTACGGGGCCTTTATGGGCATTTTGGCCGGCGTCGGCACTGCCATGTCGCCCATCTACCGGGGGCTGACCATCCAGTTCAAGGTGTACGGGCCGTCACCAGAGAGGAGAGTGGGGGGGCGGGTAGCTGCTGACGCGCTGCAGGTACATTCAGATGTCGGGCATGGCCGTCGGCGCCATGATCGAGGCCGACCACCGCATGCGCATGTTTGAAGCGCGCGTCAGACAGCAGCGACGGATGCAGCGGCACCAGGCCCGGATGCGGGCGCTCGAGGAGGAGCTGGAGGACTAGGGGGGGGGGAGCCCAGGTCATGTGTCCCTTGCTGTGCGTTTGTGGTCCGTTCTCTCTGTACATTTCGTTCTACCTGCATACCCGATCCAATGCCAAAACGCCGCGTTTCTTTTTCAGGCCAAGTGTCTCTTTCCCGCTCTCTCCCTCCCGTCTCACGGCATAAACAGCTTCGGGTTCATGTGGAGCTTGCACAGGCGGGCGAGACAGCCGCTGAGCTGCAGCAGGGTCTGGACGCCCTCGAGGATCTTCATGTGGGTGAAGCCGATCTCGCGGATGAACTCGAGGCGGGCGTGCTCGCTGAGGCCGGGCATGGTCTTGGTGACGCGGAACATGGTGCTGATAATGTCGTGGCTGGAGTAGCCGAGGCGCCAGAGCTCCTGCAGCGTGTCGAGGGCGGCGTCGAGGTTGCCCTCGTGGCAGGCCTTGAGCATGGCCTGGACCTTGATGGGGTGCGGGGCGTCGACGACCTTGAAGACGTTGTCGCCCGAGACAAAGCCGAAGCCGGCAAAGGTCGACTGCAGGTTGTTGATGGCCTGCCGCATGTCGCCCTCGGCGCTGAAGACGAGGGCGGCCAGCCCGTCGTCGCTGTAGCGCACGTCCTCGGCCTCGATGATCTGCAGCAGCCGCTTGACCACCTGGGCGTCGGTCAGGCGCGCGTACCGCAGGATCGCGCACCGCGACTGCAGCGGCTCGATGATCTTGTTGGACTGGTTGCACGCAAACGCGAACCGCGTCGTGTTGGAGTAGATTTCCATGGTCCGCCGCAGCGCCTGCTGCGCCCCCGACGTCATGCTGTCCGCCTCGTCCAGGATGACAATCTTGTGCCGGCCCGCCGGCAGCGTCACCTTTTTCTGCGCAAAGCCCTTGATCCGGTTGCGCACCACGTCGATGCCTGGGGCCGTCGTCAGCGCCTGGTCTCTCGTCGGGTCTGCCTCTCGCCCCCGTGTCCACTCGTCACCTACCACGCTCGTCGCTCGCGTTCAGCTCCAGCACCGCCTCCTTGTACGCGTCGCCCAGCAGCTGCCGCGCCAGACACAGCACGCTGGTCGTCTTGCCGATGCCCGGCATGCCCGAGATGATGATGTGCGGCATGTTGCCGTCCTTGGCGATGATCTTGAGCCGCTCAATCGTCTCCGTGTTGCCAACAATGTCGTCGAGGAATACCGGCCGGTACTTTTCCACCCTGCATCGACCCGTCAGGACGCACTCGCACAAGACGCCGCAGGCCGCAGCAAAAAAGGAGCCTCACCATGGCAGCTCGTAGCTGGGCGTTCCATTAGAACCGGCAGCTAGCGCCGACTTGGCGGCCGACGTGGACGACTCGCCCTTTTCCTCCGGTTGGGCGGCAGCAGGCATTGTGTCGGTGAGGCCGGAGCGGAGAGGAGGGGGGGGGGAGCAGAGAGGCGGTCCGGAGAAATGTGCCGCTGTGCGCGCAAGACGGGAAAGCGCAGAAAAGCACTATACGCGTTGTGACGCGTGCTGGGACGAAAGCTCCGCTCGATGTGGGTTACATAAGCAGACCCCACATTTCTAGAATTTTGGCTCAAAATGGGAAGCTCAACTTGTCTCCATGGACTTTGCGACTCTCTGCGCAGCTCTCCCCAGGACCGAGACCGGGTTCGATCCTTTTGCACACAATGGCCAACGCCATGGCGAACGCAAAGACGTGAGTTTTGCCCGCGCACAGGCCGTCGACGTGGAGTGCTGACCTGGACAGGGTTCGTCGTCAAGACCTCTACGCCGACGACTCCGTCTCGGACGGCGGCCGGAGCGATGACGAGGCCACGGCGGCGGCCCGGGCAGCCCTGGAGGCGCTAATGGCACGCACGCTCGGACTGGACTTTGCGTCGACGGCCAAGACGGCAGCGCCCGCAGAACCGAAGGAGCCGACCGCGGAGGAAGCACCGGCGGACACGGAGCCGAAGCCGACCGCGGCCGACGACGGGGCCGCCGAGTTTTCCTTCCGGCTCTTTGCCTCGCGGGACAGCGGTGCGCGGCCAGGCGCTGCCGGGGACGCCGCCCCGACCGTGGTCCTCTACGATGATGCCGTGGGCGGGGACGGCGGCCTGGCCAGCGCGCCGCGACCGCTGAGCGCCTACATGGCAGCGGAGCCGACGGCCGAGGCGCTCGCGGGCTTTGCTCAGGCGGCCGTCGACGGCGAGGCCGTGCGGGCGCAGGCGGCGGCCGGACGGCGCAACGCGTGGGGCCTCGAGGTGCCGTGGCGCGCCCGCACGACGGTCCGGGTGTCGCGGAGCCAGCTGCGCGCGCTGCTGGCGAACGCGCTGCCGGACGGAGCCGCGGCGCAGTCGGCTCTGTCGGCTCTGTCGGTCGCACAGGCGGCCAACGCGCTGCCCCGCTGGGCCCTGTCCCCGTCTTGTGTGTCGGCTGGGTCCGAGTCCTCCGAGACGCCGCTGCCGGCCAAGGTGTCTACACACACGCGGCGGCCGGGAAAGAAGCGACGGATCCTGCAGCGACAGCGCGACAAGGCCCGCATCGAAAAGGAGGAGGCGGCCAAGGTGCAGCTCCAGTCCAAAGAAGAACACCTGCTGGAAAAGAAGAAGCGGCTCAACCGGATCAAGAAGCTGCGGCGGCGCGAGAAGAAACGCGACGAAAAGGCGCCAGGCGACGGCGCACAGGGCTCCGACGGCCACGACTCGGACGGCTCCGATGGCATGGCTACATGACCTGCTTGACCGGCACGGCCTACGAGGTCTACGAGTCCACATCTCACCATGTTTCACAAGGCACGTGACCGGACGAGTCCGCCTGCCCAGAGGGGTACGGCAGCTGTATGGCAGCATACATCCGCCACTGGTGCGCTACGGGCAGAATGCGGATTCGCGGCCGAGACGGGAGGATCAGCATGTCCGGCGCGACGAGGCCTGTTGTGTCGCGGCAGAGCAGGCGGTCGGCCAGCACCGCAGCAGAGTGCAGGCAGGGAGACAGACCGAGGGCAGCCCAAAGCGGAGTAGCAGTATTAGCCAATTCGTAGTACATTCGCCATAGCCTATTCCCAGTCGATTCTCAGTCCACCGCCATGGCGGCCACCAGACAGTCCATGGCCGACCCATGGGTAGCGGCGTTGGGGCCGCTGCCGGCGTTGACAGGACCAGACCACACAAGGCCGAACTCACCGGTAGTGGTGTTGCGGTCGGTGGCCCAGATGGCGTCCGCGTTGCGCAGGATAAAGGCGCGAAAGTAGTCGCGGTCGCGGTCGAAGAGGCCGGCATTGGCGAGATAGTGTAGGTTTCGGACAAAGACGCCTGACGGTTAGGAAGCACAGGAGAGAGGGAGACAGGAAAGTGACAGAAAAGTGACAGAAAATTGACAGAAAATTGACAGAAACAAGACACACCCTTAAAGGTTGGCGCGTCCGAGCCGCAGTCGCCGTTGTCGGCCTCGCACCGCTCGTGCAGGATCCCATCGACGGAGAGGGCGTCGATGGCGGCGCGGGCGACGGCGACAGCAAAGGGCAGCAGGGAGGTGTCGGCGCCGGCGTGGGCGCGGTGCAGCTCGACGAGGCCGCCGAGCAGGACGCCCTGGTTGTAGGACCAGACGGCCTGGCCGTTGTTGCGGCAGGAGCCGTTGGCCAGGACGACGAGGCCGTCATTGACGGTGCCGGCGTGGTTGATCATGCCGCTGTGGCGGAACCAGGCCCACTGGGTGGCGGCGAGGGCGCGGTAGCGGGCGCGGGCGGTGGCGTTGGCGGCGCGGTTGGCCAGCGAGGCGGCGGCGGCCAGGTAGAGCTCGTTGGCGATGGCGTTCTTGTAGGTGCGGTCCTTGCTCCACCAGAGGCCGCCGCCGCAGACGTCGGCGGAGAGGCCGGTCAGCATGTCGGCAAAGACGGCCTCGGCGGCGGCCAGGTAGGCGGTGTGGGCGGTGACGTCGTAGGCGCGCAGCAGGCCCAGCGTCCACCAGCCCTCGTCGTCGTAGTAGTCGTTGAGGAAGCCGGCCGAGTCGGAGGCGGCAGACGCGGCGCCGTACGTCGAGTGCACCAGGCCGGAAGCGTCGACCGTTTTGACGGCCGTTTTCGTTTTCGTGTCCGTGACGCCGCCTCCGCCGCCTCCGCCGCCGCCGCCGCCGCCGCCCTGCACCGCGGCGTACGTGTGGGCAAAGACGTCGACGAGGCCGAGCCGGGCGGCATCGTCGCTGTCCAGCGCGGCAAAGTCGGCCAGCACGGTCAGCAGGTTGGCGCTATTCCACCAGCCGGTGGTATTCCACAGCCCGGTGGCGTCGTCGTACCAGGCCTGCAGCGTGTCGGCCGCCGCGGTCGTGCGGGCCGTGTAGTCGACGTGGCCGTGGCCGCCGGACACGCCCCCGAGGAGGACCAGCGCCAGGCCGCGGCCGCGCGAGAGCATCTGAAGGACGGCACGCCAGGCGTCTGAGAGCAGGGTGGTGGAGGGTGGTGCGCATAAGACGGGGCTGCCTTTAGAGGGTACGGCAAGCCAAAAACGCGGAAAACGCGGGAGTGCAGAGAAAGTGTTCAAGCGGAAGCAAAAGACGAAAAGGAGTGCGGCCAGCAGGCTCAGGAAGGAGAGACGCTTGCGGCGGAGGACGAGCGTGACGCATCGAGAGGACGTGTCTGGATGAAGTAGACCGGCAGCATGCTGGCCGTCCTGAACCTGAACGGCTGCTGTGGCGGGCTTGCCGTCGCATCCGGACTTCCCTGGACGACCCATGACGAGAGGCTGCAGCCGGCCGCCGGACGGGCCAGGATGAGTGTGGGACAGAGGTGTTCACGGCCTGTCCAGGGGCCTGTCGGGCGACATGAGGTTTCTCATGTTGCAGCAGGGGTTCTGTGATGCAATGGTCGCGAGACGAGACGGAGGCCGGCACCTTTGCCACGGATGCTCATTTTAGGGTGCTTCCATCGGCGTATTTTAGCGGGCCGCTGCTAAGAAGTGCCGGTGGCTGTCATGGTTTAGCTACTCCGTAGGCAGGAGGTGCCTGGGTGAGACATGGCTGTTGTGAAAAGGAAAATGCTTCTCGGACCATAACAACCCACCACGGCACAAGAACACACGGCGGTTTCCTAGCCTGTAGTACCGGCCACGTGTGAGCTGCGGTGGCACGCGGAAATATGAGCTCATGAGCGATGGGACATTTTACGCAGTCGGGAAGGAATTGAATGGACAGGCACAGCGTTGTTCGCTGCGTCACGTGCCGTAGCGGAGCCGTCCAATCTGGCTGGACTTGGGCGTTGGGGTCAATTTAGCAGCCCCTCCAACGGCAAAGCTGCCCAGTGTACTTTGCCCCAAAAATGGATGCCGCCGACGAAGACGCGGACATTCGTCTGCAGAAAATATCGGATGACTTGCTGAAGGAGTTTGACAGCTCGCTGGGCCCGTTCCTGCGGCGGCCGGGCGAGACGGAGGCAGGCGGGCGGCTGCGGACACGGGTGCGGCGACGCGAGGCGGACCGGCTGGTTGGGCTGATTGACGGGTTCCAGGAGCTGCCGCAGCTGCTGGACGGCTACCTGGCCAAGTGGCTGCCGGCGCTGGCGGAGGCGTTTCTGGGGTGTGTGGGACGGGCGGGACAGGCGGGGCCGGCGGGGGGCGAGGAGGCGGAGGAGGCGCGGTCGGCGTCGTCGCTGGTGGTGGCGCTGCAGGCGGCGGTGGCTCGGCTGCTGTACACGTTCTGCAAGGTGCGCGGCGAGAAGGTGGTGGTGGGGTTTCTGCCGGTGGACACGCGGCACCTGGAGCGGCTGCTGGGGGCGCTGGAGGCGCAGGAGCGGGCGCGTCGTGGAGGAGGAGGGGGTGGCGGAGGAGGGGGTGGAGGAGGAGGAGGTGTTGGTGAAGGAGGAGGAGGAGGAGGAGGAGGAGGAGGAGGAGGAGGAGGAGAGGAACCGACAGAATCACGCGGCGGCTGGACGTGGGAGGAGCGGTACGTGGTGCTGCTGTGGCTGGCCCAGCTGCTGCTGGCGCCGTTTGACCTGGCGACGATCTCGACGGGCCGGGCGGGCGACGAGGAGGGCGACGAGGCGGCGGGGATGGCAGAGTTTGAGGGCTTTGCATGGCCGAGCGGGGCGGCGGCGCTGCCGTCGATCACGGTGCGGGTGGTGCCGCTGGCGATGGGGTATCTGGCGGCGGCGGGCAAGGAGCGGGAGGCGGCGCGGGCGCTGCTGGTGCGGGTGGCGATGCGGCGGGACATGCAGGCGCTGGGGGTGCGTCACGCGCTGGTGCAGTGGGCGGTTGGGTCGCTGCGGGGGGGGACGGTGGCCGGAGGGACGGTGGCCGGAGGGACGGTGGCCGGAGGGACGGTGGCCGGAGGGGCGACGGCGACGACAGAGACAAAAACGACGCCGCGGCCGGCCTACTACTACATCGGGACGCTCTCCTTTCTGGCGGGCATCCTGGGGGCGGCGGCGGGGGCGTCGGACATGGACGAGGCGCTGGGCGCGATTTTCGCAGCGGTGCACGCGGTGGCGGAGAGTGCGGACAGCGACGCCGAGGACGCGGTGTTTGCGACGATCCGGTCGTCGGCGCTGGCGCGCAAGATGATGATCAAGGCGATGCGGGCGATGGCGGTGCGGTACATTCAGCTGGGCACGGACGATGAAGCTCCCATTGAGACGACGATTGGCGACCTGCTGGCGTGGCTGGGCGACCCGGACACGCCGGTGCGGCTGGCGGCCAGCAAGGCGCTGAGCGTGATTGCGCTGCGGCTGGCGCCGGCCATGGCGGGCGAGGTCATTGAGGCGGTGCTGGGGGCGCTGGACGGAAATGTCCTGAGGCGGCGCGACGGGACGGCCGACCTGAGCGCGGTCGACGCGCGGGCGTGGCACGGCCTCGTGCTGACGCTGGCGCAGCTGCTGTACCGGCGGTCGCCGCCGCTGGCGACGCTGCCGGCGATCGTGGCGGCGCTGCGCATCGCGCTGGCCTTTGAGCGGCGCAGCGTGTCGGGCAGCGCCACCGGCACCAACGTGCGCGACGCGGCCTGTTTCGGCATCTGGGCGCTGGCGCGGCGCTACAGCTCGGCCGAGCTGGGCCCGTTGGCCGTGCTGCCCGCCCTGGCCACCGACCTGCTCGTGGCCGCCTGTCTCGACCCGGCCGGCAACATCCGCCGCGGCAGCTCGGCCGCGCTGCAGGAGCTCGTCGGCCGCCACCCCGACACCGTCGTCGCCGGCATCGCCCTCGTCCAGGCCGTCGACTACCACGCCGTCGCCCTGCGCAGCCGCGCCGTCGCCGCCGTCGCC